>QAOC01049665.1:10814-32467 GCA_003255005.1 Begonia fuchsioides | reverse complement strand
TTTAAATTCTCCAATTTGTATTTGTAAAAATTTGAACGGTGTATTATTTTAAATTATAAAACTTCTCGTGTATATTATTGGGTTGAAACATTTTATGTATGCTATCCGACTATTTGGATTAAATGTTTGGGCTTGCATAAAAATTTTAAGACTTCCGCTGTTTGATTTCAATTGAATATCTGAGCCTCAGGCTCAGTGGTCGGGTTCCCTCGAGAATCGGGTCAGTGGGCCCGGCGTCTGTCTAGGCCCGATTTCGAATCGTGACAGAAAAAGTGGTATCAGAGCCCAAGATCCAAATTGAGTTAGATTTATTAAATGTTGGATATCATAACTTAATTAATATATTATTTAATTTCCTGATTCATTATCTTAACTAAAATTTTTGAAGACTTTAGAAAATTAAATATGCCTCACAGACGAGCAAACCGCCGAAATATCTCAGCGGTTGATTCTACTAGGACCATTTAGCTGCTATTAGGAGTGCACTGGAAAATTTGGCACGTCGGGATGTGACACTCAACCCGCATACTAGGCAGGTAAAGTATTTTAACCAACTGAGTCATATGAACACATCATCTTTCAACGGGTTGGATGATTCCAGAGAAGCTGAAGAATGACTTATTCTAATGGAGAAAAATATGGATGTTCTTCATGTACCTGCATAATTTTGAGTATTTTTAGTCACTTATTATTTTGCGGGTATTGCTGAGAGGTGGTGGCGGTCCATTAAAGCTGATAATCATAATGAGTTTATGCAGTGAGACCAGTTTGAAGCTTTATTTATTGATCAGTTTTGTAGTGTGGAGCACCGCCAAGAGATGAAATCTGTTTTTTACGAATTGGAGCAGGGAGATAAAAGAATGAAATTTGCTTTTTACTAATGGAGAAAAAGTGGTGGAAAAATGATGAAGAAAGATATTAGTAAAGGCCAAAGTAGTAAAAGCAGTTCTTCTAGTGGCCCTTATTTAGATAAACCTAGAAGCATTTATACTTGTTATACATGTGGGGAAAATGGTCATTAGAGGAAAGATTGTTATTTTAATAACCGAAGTCAGCAGAAAGATACTTCGGTTCAACAGCCAATACCAACATCCTCTAGTTTCCGAGCCAACTTCCAAGGAGTGGGTCAACACCCTCAGTTTGGGCAAACATCTTAAGTGCCTACTCAACTATCTGGATTTCGACCTCAGCAGCATCAGCCTCAGTATAACACCAGTATCAGGCGGCTGGTATCAACCTGCAAGGGTCTTATCAGCAGATGTCAGATAGCACAGTCCCTTCTAGTTCGAGGGATAAACGCAAGGGTAAAGCTAAAGTTACCGGACAAATGTATGTTGTTGCTGATCCAGAGACTTCTGAGAAACCTGGGCGGTGAGTAATTGATGGTACACTCCTCTCTAATACTTTTGTGCATGCCTTATTTGATACTGGAGCATCTCATTCTTTTATTTCGAAAGTAATTGCACGTGCTTTGAAATTGAAATCCGAGAAGCTAGAAAACCCTATAGAGTTAAGTACTCCCCTTGATTCTAGCTACCTAGTGGATAGATGGGTTCCAAAGACTAATGTCGTTCTAAATAGACAGCAGTTAGTAGCTAGTTTTATTATAATTTCCATGGACCAATTTGATATAATTCTTGGTATGGATTGGCTGAGCTGTTATAAAGCTCAGATTGATCGAACCTTCAGCGGGTGACGTTGACTTTAGATGATGAGACAATATTGGTGCATAAGTGTAACCCTCATTCAATTCTCCATAATCCTATCCTGCAAGCCTGTTTTGGTGGGAGGAAGAATTGGAATGCTACGGGAATTTATTTGCTATTGGCGGTGAATCCAATGATGTGATGGCAGATTTGGACCTATTGATTGTCCAAGATTTTCTGATGTTTTTCCTGATGATTTGTCAGGATTACCGCCAGATCGTGAAATTGAATTTAGTATTGATCTTGTTCCTGGAGCAGCTCCTATTTTGATTCCTCCATATTTTATGGCTTCTGCTGAATTAAAAGTTCAATTGGAGGACTTATTGCAAAAATGTTTTATTCAGAATAGTCGTTCTCCTTAGGGCGCACCAGTACTTTTTGTTAAGAAAAATGATGGTTCCCTCTGCTTATGCATCGATTATCGAAAGTTGAATCAAGCCACAATTAAGAACAAATATCAATTGCCAAGAATTGATGATTTTTGTGACCAATTGGGTGGTTGTGAATGTTTTTCCAAAATTGATTTAAGGTTTGGGTACCATCAGGTGAAGATCAAAGAAGATGATATCTCTAAAACAGTCTTGAGGACTCGATATGGCCACTTTGAATTCACGGTCTTACTATTTGGGTTGACCAATGCACCTGCAGTATTTATGGATTTAATGAATCAGGTGCTTCAGCCATACCTTGATAAATTTGTGGTTTTCATCGATGATATTTTAATTTATTCAAAGTCACATAGAAGAGCACATGAGACATTTAGAAATTGGGTTGGGAACCTTGCGTGAACATCAGTTGTATGCCAGAATTTATCCAAGTGTGAATTTTGGAAAAATTAAGATAAATTCTTGGGACATATCATTTCTCGTGAAGAGATATCTGTGGATCCTGAGAAAATTGAGGCAGTGGGGGAATAGAAACCACCTAAGAACGTTTTTGAGGTTCGAAGTTTCCTTGGGTTGGCTGGCTGAAAAAAATTTCATCTATAGCTAGGCCATTAACTCAACTCACCAAGAAGGAGGTGGAATTTATTTGGAGCAATGAATGTCAAATGGCTTTCGATACACTGAAGGAACATTTGACTTCAGCTCCTATCCTTGCAGTACCTAATGAGGATTTACTGTATAATGTATATACTGATGCATCAGGAGTTGGTTCAGGATGTGTACTAATGCAACAGAGCAGAGTCATTGCGTATGCTTCTCGACAATTAAAGGCTCATGAGCAGAATTATCCTATGCATGATTTGGAATTAGCCGCCATTGTCTTCGCTCTCAAGATTTGGCAGAGTTATTTGTATGGTGCTAAATTTGAAGTATTTTCTGACTACAAAAGTTTGAAATATATATTTACTCAACATGACTTGAATCTTCGTCAGAGACGTTGGATGAAATTTATCGGAGATTATGATTTCTCTTTGGAGTATCACACTGGAAAAGCAAATGTAGTAGCTGATGCCCAGAGCCAATATCCTCGAGGTTCTCTTTTGTGCCTCATTCTAGAGGATTGAAAGAGATGTTTAACTCTCAAAGATTTTGAGTTTCAACTCCATGATTATAGGCATTCTGCTAGGTTATTCAATGTGGTAGCTACTCCCAGTCTTCTGCAGCGTATAAAAGGAATATAGAAATTAGATGACGAATTAACAGAAAAATTTGATCAAATACAAGCTGGTGAAGAATTTAAGGATTGGAGTATTGGGCAAGATAATTGCTTATACTTTAAGAGTCGTATTGTAGTACCAAATGATTCTGATTTAAGACAATTTATTCTTTCTGAACACCACAAGTCCAGATTTGCCATACATCTTGGGTCTACCAAAATGTATCAAGATTTGAAGTGCCAGTATTGGTGGAATGATATGAAACGAGATGTGACTGAGTTTGTTTCAAGGTGTTTGACGTGTCAACAAGTAAAAGCTGAACATCAGAGACCTGCTGGTTTATTGTAGCATCTGCCTATTTCGGAGTGGAAGTGGGATAAGATTACCATGAATTTCGTGTATGGACTTCCCAATATTCCTAAACAGCTTGATGCTATTTGGGTCATAGTTGATCGATTGACTAAGGTCTCTCATTTTATTCCAGTGAGAATGGACTTTTCAACATCTAAATTATGTAGGCTATATGTTGACAATATTGTTCAATTGCATGGAGTTCCTTCTAGCATCGTGTCGGATCGAGATCCAAAGTTTACTTCTAAATTTTTGAAAGAATTTCAAAGAACTTTGGGTACCGAATCACATTTCAGCACAACACATCATCCTCAGACCGACGGTTAATCGGAGAGAACTATTTAAATCCTCTATGATATGTTGCGACCTTGTATTTTGGATTTTGGTGATAACTAGATTAACCATTTGCCATTTGTGGAATTTGTTTATAATAACAACTATCAGGCGAGTATAGGAATTTCTCCTTACGAAGCTCTGTATGGTAGAACATGCAGATCTCCTTTTTTGGGCTGAACCTGAAGAGCAAACAACTCTTGGTCCCGAAATAACCCAGGAAACTACAGATAAAGTCCAGACCATTAATGAAAGACTCAGAACTGTTCAAAGTCGCCAAAAAAGTTATGCAGATTTGTTGAGGCGCGAAGTAGAATTCGATGTTGAAGATTTTGTATTTTTGAAAGTCAGACCAATGAAAGGCGTCAAACGATTCAGAGTCAAAGAGAAGTTAGCTCTGAGATATATTGAGTCTTTTAGAATTATTGAGCGCATTGGCCCTCTGGCTTATCGTTTGGAGTTGCCATATCAGTTGAGGTATATACATAATGTTTTCTGTGTGTCTATGCTGAGGAAGAATTTTGGGACGCGATGTCAAAATCTTACGCCGTCGAGAAATTCCAGTAATTCGTATTCAGGGGAGGAATCATTCTGAAAGAGAATAAACGTGAAAGATAGAATCTGAAATGATTGCGAAGTACCCTCATGTGTTTCAGGGGATTTTTGAGGTTGTACTAAATTTCGGGGACGAAATTTGTTAAGTGAGGAAGATTGTAATATTTGAAAAAAAAAAAACAATTCACCAAATTGTCATAATGGCAATTTGGTAATTTCACAAAATAAAAATTAAAAACCCTAATGGGTTTTCCTCTTCTCTCTCTCTCTCTCCCTCTCTTCTCTCTCTCTCCAGCAGCCGCCTCCCTCTTTCTCTAGAAACCGACGAAACTCCGATCCAAATTCATGAGTTTTCGTTCGATTCTAGCCCCAAAATCTTCTTCCCCCTCTTATTCTCTACATTTTGACGTGCGAAAATCGCACTTTGACCATCAACGTAGAAATCGAGTTTTTCAATCTCGGATTTCAGCATTTTCCGAGCGGTTTCGGCTTGGATCTACCTTCAAAAGGTTATATCTAAGAGTTTCGCACCTATATTAGTACTTAAATTGGAAATAAAATTAATATGAAGAGTAGTATTTTAAGGAGATGTAGTCTGAGGCAAGAACGAAAAATGAAATCTGTATAAGGCAGACAATATTATTTTAGAATGTGGGGTAATAATTATTAGCTTGGAGTAATTAAATACGAAAAATGTTTGTATTTATTGCATGGACTACTTTGAACTTTTTTTTGTTCGCATGATATAACCATGCACGGTCTATAAATTCCGACATCTTCTCGCCCTCTCCCTCTCCCTCTCCCTCTTGGGTATAAGAGGAAAATTGAGTAACTAGAGAGAGAAAATGGTTGCGAACGATGTTCCTTGTTGTGAGGCAGCACTACTTGAAATTAGGGTTTAGAGTTTAAAGTTTAGAATTTATAGTTTGGGGTGCTATTCTAATTTTGATCACCCTTATTCTTGCTTTTGGTGAGGTATTAATACTTTATTATTTTTATTTTCCCACATATAAATTACTTAAATCGAGTAAGAGAACTCATATCCGATGAATATTTCAATATTAAGATAATTTCACAAACTGTCTGTTCACGATATGGTCTGACCGTCAGAGCAAAACTATTTGTCGTCGTTCGGTTGATCGTTATACTTGTCTTTCCTCTCTCTTACCCCATTAGTAAAGTGATGTCCATCTTCATATTTAGATAAATTAGGACAATGTTTAAAATTGGAGATTTTTACAAAAGTGTAAGGTTTATCTTCTTTATCTATTGACGTGTCAAGTTTTAATTGGTCTAATTAAAATATATTGAATGTATTATAATTAAATAATTATTATTTATTATATCAATTATTATTTGATACATTAAATAATAATTGATATGTCATTAAAATAATTAATATTTTTAATGACATATTATTTAATAAATATTAAATAAATAATATTTATTATATCCATGAGTGGTAAATATACTAAAGTTGAGGGTCTATATTGATGTTTACTTAGATTTAATTGATGTGGCGCAATTCTACTGGTGAGATATTCTTTGCAAACTCTAGGGTCTTTGTAGGCGATCGAAGCAGCTGCTCTCTTTTTCGGCGGCCAACTACCAACTTGTGGCTCTGGGACTCGGCCCGCCGGCGCAAACGCACGAATCCGAGACCGTTAAAATCTTGCCGGTGACCGTCGATGATCAATGATTTAGTCCTCTCATGGCGAATGGATCACTGCTCCAGAAGAAACAATCCAAGAGATTAAAGAAGAAGCTGTTGAATTCAATGGATTCTGCCTTTCCTTCTAATTCTTTCCTCGGCTTCCGGAGAACAACTCTAATCGGCTTTGTTTCTGCACTTCTTTTTGTTTTTATGCTACTCGGTTTGAACATTCCGTCGAACATTTGGTGGAGTAAGTCAATAGTCTCGCCCAAGGTATATTCCATTGAGGTTGTCAACGAGTTCCCTCATGATCCCACGGCTTTCACTCAGGTAGATTATACGATTGCTTTTTCTCTCCTCATAAATTCTAAATCCACTTCCTTAGGCAGTTCAAGGTTTCTAGTTCTAGAAAATATCGTATTTTCTTTATTTTGAACAACATTCAAATCAATTTTGAGCTTGGGAAGCTGAATTTTGATCGAAAATTTTGTAATCCATTGAATCTTAAAGAACTCTTATAGTATTTGTGTCTGTTATCAAATGAATATTTTAATGATGTGTGCTGCATGTTCAATCTGGCTTTGCTTCGGTGCTGCTGCAATTGTTTGTTCATTGTAGTAAATTTCTTGCTGCACATATTGGGTTTCTTTATAATATTTGATTCATTCTTGGACGATATGTTTTTCCACCTGCAATTCGCAGTTGTTTGGAAGAAAAAAAAACTCGTTAGAAGCTTACACAAATATATTTCAAATACTATTTATCTGAGAAATGTGAGATCTTTTTGCATGAATTGAAAATGTTTATCTTGTTTCAGGGCCTTCTTTATGCTGGAAATGACACCTTGTTTGAATCAACAGGTCTGCGTGGGAAGGTATTTTTTTGCTTATCGTTGCATTCTTCTCTATATGCCTGGCTTTTCTGTTTCCGCTTTCGTAGATTTGGTTAAAAATCTTTTGCTTAGAGATTTTGTTAGCATCAATCTCAAAATATTTTTTTGACCTTCTTTCTTTTTTTATTGATATTTTAAACTCTTGTTAGCGGTTTGAAATTGGATTATTCTTTCTCACTAAATTAATTGTGATTTTTTTGTGGGGATCAACTTGGCACCTTGACCTTCTACTGGTTGTTTTTGTTCCAGTCATCAGTTCGAAAAGTAACTCTTCAGACTGGGAAGGTACCTCTCTCTTATATCATTCCATCATTAATGGCTTCTCAATCCTCTTTGTATATTTAATATATCTTGAGGCTTGTACGTGTATTTGAATTTCATAAATGCAGTGGAGAAAGAAGTTATAATGGATTTTATTGCCTACCAGTTCAATTGTAATATCTAGGTTCACATTTTAATGTTGATTCGGCAATGGAGATAGTAAGACTAAGTAAAAAATTTCCATTTTTGTCTTACAGAAAAAGTAGAATATAAAATCCTGAGTTGCTGAGCATTATTTGGAATTGGTCGTTAAATAGCGATTGCATTTCCCGATTTTAGTTATTTGTTTATATGCAGGTTGAGGTTCTGCAGAAAATGGATGAATCTGATTTTGGCGAGGGTTTAACCCTTCTTGGTGAAAGGTGTGTGATAGATAATGTGGTGTAAGAAAGATCCTAAACTACAGATAAACTGATGCACATCCTAGTCAAATTGTCCTTCCAAAATTCCTTACCCTTTTTTTTAGAATTACTTTTTAAAAGAAAACATTTTCTTGTTTACTGTTTTTATACCGCTTCTCAAAAATATTTTCTTGCTTCAAAAACAACTCAAGCAGGTCCTTCAGCTACTTTCTTTTCTCAAATTCGAACCTGTTACACTGATCCATTACTTTGGCGCTATGAATTAGCATTACTTTCTTTATATCACCTCGTACTTATTTTGCAGGCTGTTCCAAGTTACTTGGTTGCAGAAAACTGGTTTCATTTATAACGTAAACGATTTAAGTAAAGTACGTGCTGCTTCACTTTTGCTTTATTTCTTTTTATTGTTTGTGGAAATAAAAGATATGTCATTCTAGTTGAATTGAATGCATGGATAAGATCAGATTAAAATTCATGTTTTGCATTTCTGATTTGATTTATTTTGCTATTGTTTTCTGTGTTTGCTCAATATTTTTTCTTTCTGTCTGCAGATTAAAAAATTTGCGCATCAAATGAATGATGGTTGGGGACTGGCTACAGATGGTAAAATTTTATTTGGAAGTGATGGTTCGTCCACATTGTACCAAATCAACCCTCCAACGTTCAAAGGTTTACCTTGTCTACTACTTATAAAAGATAAATTTCCAAATTTAATATCCTGACGTTGCAATTTTTGATGTTTTGATATTCTAAAAGCTAATCATTTTTTTATTTCAAATCCTTGTTATAGCTTCTTGTGTCTTTTCACTTATATGTTTAACCTCTCGCTGCAGTCATTGCAAAACATGTTGTAAAGCATAAAGGCCTTGAGGTAAACAACCTGAATGAGCTGGAATTTGTAAATGGTGAAGTTTGGGCAAATGTTTGGATGGTAAGTTGTAAATTCTATGCCATTATCTATGGTGTGATTGATATATATAACATTCTTAAACGGACCTGAAAACTGAAAACTGTTCTGATAGGATTTGAGAATATAAATTTTGGTTTACCGGAAAAAAGAATTTGGATTATAATAATTTGTGGAAATAATAAATCATTTTGTTAATCCACTCCATTTATTAAATGATACACAATTAGTAAATTGGATTTCTTGTCATAACCATTCCAACAAATTGAACACATTAAAAAAATGATCATGAGAGAGTAGATAAATATACTCTGAAAAGTATAGAAATTTGTATTTCCCAGTTTTATCTAGCTCTAAAGATTCTTGAATTTTTATTATTGTTAACTTGATTTGAAAAAAGAGATAGTATAATGAATAAACCTTATATACCGAGATAGACAATGTTCTCCTACACAAATGAAGAAGAAGAGAAGTAAATGATTACTGGTAATTTAGAAGGAATCCCCAAGATTTTCTACATTTATCTTCATGAATAGACGGCTTTCTCTTATCATCTTGCCTTTTTTTAATTTATTTATACAAAATGGACATCAATTTCTTTCCAGACGGACTGCATCGCAAGAATCAATCCTGAAGATGGAAGTGTGGTCGGATGGATACTTCTTCCAGCACTCAGGTTTTGCTATTTAACTCCCCTTATGCTAGTGTAGGGAAATGGAATACTCTCTTAAAGTTTGTTGGTCGTAATTGTATTTCATTTTGCACCTTCCAGAGAAGGACTTGTCCGATCAGGGATTAAGGTAAGTCTTCCAATCGTAACCCTGATTCTCTTTTCTACAAGTTTGGTTTACCTTAATCTTGTCTGTGAAATTGAAACTCTCCAAAAGATTGGGCACCTTTTAAATTAAACTTTGTTTCTATTCTCAAGGGCATCGATGTTTTGAACGGAATCGCCTGGGACAGTGAGAGGAATCGAATATTTGGTAAGTGGCAAGGAAGTGTTATACTTGAAAAGAAACACTCAATTCTCACAGCTCTCCCTTGAAAAGCTCATATTTTAAGCATGTGGAGAAATTACCTTTTTGGCAACTTTAATTTTATTGGATGTATTTGTTGGTGATTAATGAGCTTTGGGAGCTACTTTTCTCGACAGTGACAGGAAAACTGTGGCCGAAACTTTTCGAAATAAAGCTCATTCAAGCGAAGCAACAATACGACGATGAAAACATTAGCAGACTCTGCTTGCCAGTTGCTTTTCAATGGTGAACGAGAGGCCACTCCATAGTATTCGAGGTTAGAAAAACTAGTGCAAATTTTGCTGCTGTACTACTAGATTATCTTGTTGGAAGAGAGATCTCACTCCCTCCCTCTCCCACAAACGGGATTCATTCTTAAATTCAATGATTTTTCACAGGATACTAAATTATAGAATAATGTCCTTTAGAAGAAATTTCATTGTATTAGAGTTTGAGTCATATGATTGCTATGAATTTCGGCAAAATGTCTACTCGTATCTCTCTCGAGCTTCGACTGATTTATTTTTCAATTGTTCATGGTTTCGAATACTAGAAAGCAGTCAAGTGTGTTGGAAATTAGAATTTTTATACTATTGTGATGAATTTCGGCATATGTCAACTCGTATCTCGCTCGACCTTCGACTAATTTATTTTTTCGAATTTTCATGGTTTGAATTACGAGAAGGCTGTCAACTGTGCTCGGGATCAAAAGTGGAATCGAAGCATGAAGTGCTCTGCCGGGCCGAGTCAAGATAACCGAGATGAGTTAAAACATCGAATTATTGTAAGTACAATAAGAACTTCCTCCATTGATTAGATGAACTTTAGTTCAGGATACAATTGTGTTGCTTTGACGTAGGATTCTCTTTTTATCCACTAGTGACGTGTCAAAACCTGCGTCCGCCACCTGTCATCCTTGGTAGTTTGTTACCTCCACGTAGGAAGCGATAATAAAGTAGGTGTGTCTGTCCACGTGGCAGATTATTAGTGGGTGTAGTAGTGTGGAAAAGACCAGAAAAACATAGGCAATGAGGTAGTGATTCGGTGTAGTCTCATCCACAATCCTACGGCGATCCGTCAACCTCAACTTTGTTGGGCCCACTGACACCATCAACTTCCTGGTTCCATCCTTCGCCCCCTCTTTTCCGTAGAACTACGATTTTCCTCTGTGCATTTAAGCTTCACTCCGGGACTCCAAGATCTCCCTCTCAGCAATCTCCATTTCAAGTCTCTTGGGGATCTCAGAAAATGCATGGCGGTCGGGATTTCCGCCGCCACAACCCCTAAGCCCCTCCATTACTTCCTTTCTTCACGTCTCTTCTCCAGACCCAAAACCGCCCTCTTGTTCACGCCCTCGATTCTTCCCAACAGTAAGATTTTTTGGATATCCCGACGAAAACCATGTTTCACTCTCTGCGTCGTCCTGAGCGATCAAAAAATGGACGCCCCGACGGAAATTTCTTCAGAAGAGGCCACTGCTGCGAGTGTTCATTCTCAGGTCGTGTCGAATCGCGCGGCGGAGAGATTGGCCGGAAAGAGATCGGAGAGGTTCACTTATCTTGTGGCCGCTGTCTTGTCGAGCTTCGGGATTACTTCTATGGCGGTCATGGCTGTTTATTACAGATTTCACTGGCAAATGGAGGTCTCTCTCTCTCTCTCTCTCTCTCGCGAATGGGTTATGAATTTTTGAAGTATTTGGTTTAGGGGTGGAGAGGTGCCTTTGTCATTTATTCGCTCTTTCAGTCGGCGCCGCTGTACGTTTCCGATTCCGCAAGTTCTCTTTTACACTTCCGATGAATATGGCGGATTCAATTCACTTTCTTCCGGCGAATTCACTTGGGGAGCTTGAAATTGCAGGTGGGAATGGAGTTTTGGGCGAGATGGGCTCACAGAGCTCTCTGGCACGCTTCCCTATGGCACATGGTCTCTCTCTCTCTCTCTAGATTTCTCAGTCGCCATGTAAAAGGATGGTGGATGAAATTGCAGTCGCATCACAAGCCCAGAGAAGGAGCATTCGAGCTTAACGATGCGTTCGCCATAACCAACGCAGTCCCTGCAATTGCCCTCATCTCTTATGGCTTCTTCCACAAAGGCCTTCTTCCTGGTCTCTGCTTCGGAGCTGTTACTCTCTCTCTCTCTCTCGTTAATCAGCTGGCTTCTGAGATTCAGATTAACCAAGATTAGTGCTAATGATTAAATAATAACGAAATCACCCTCCTACAAACCATGGATTTACGTGGCTTACCACTCCAGGGGCTCGGAATTACGGTGTTCGGGATGGCCTACATGTTCGTGCACGATGGTCTCGTCCACAGAAGATTTCCAGTGGGCCCCATTGCTGACGTGCCATACTTCCAAAGAGTCGCTGCAGCTCACGGGGTAGGGCCCCTCCCCAACGGTCAAAGTCAACTCAATAAACCTATAAATAAATATTATTAATTTCCTTGTATTTACATGAAATTTAAACTAGCAACGTTACTAAAAATTAAATAATCTTTTGTCTTTCGTTTTTGTATCGAATTCAGCTGCACCACTCGGACAAGTTCAACGGAGTTCCTTACGGGTTATTTTTGGGGGCGAAGGTAAGCTTAATGTATATATATATTTGTATAATTAAAGTGAATTTATGGAAATAAAAAGGTTTAAATTATGTGGGTGTCCAGGAGATAGAAGATGTGGGAGGCTTGGAAGAGTTGGAGAAGGAGATGAGTAGAAGGAAGAAATCCTACAATGCCTCCTAGTTCGGTTCTTTTGAAACGAACCGAAACGAAAAAAGCTTTCCTTTGCTCTCTCAAAAACCCCTCGATGCGCGCCACTCAAACATTCAGATCGAAATATCTCATGAATTTGTAGAGAAAACAAATCTTTACACGGAAGATCTATGCCGGATATGCTAGGGAGATGACAAGTATTCGAACCTAATATGTTTCCTAGGTTTTTTTTTCCATGATTGCATTATATTTAAACATTTATGAGCTATAAATATTCTTACTTTGGATACCCATTATCCAACCATAAATAATAAAAATCAATTATTGCCTTGACATTATTATTTGTAATTTTCCACCTAATTCATAGTTCCTTGTACGTTTTCATCTCTTACCATCGAAATATAGTTCATCGATTACATTCGTTATGGGTTCATTAGCCACATATATCGTATTATCTTTGAATTTATGACCATAACTGGCAATGCAAGTCGAAACAATCATTCTTCGTCGCACCACAAGAAAATATTTTTTGAAATCAATACAAGAAAAGGTTGGTACATTATTCAAGTTAATTCGAGAGCATTGTATCGGCCTCATTCGACCAAAATTTTAAAAAATGATTACTAATTCGAGTCGGTATTTTACATGCAAAGTATTATTGTATGAAATTAGGAGTGAAATGTGGAGATGGGCCACATGAAGTGGAAATGTTGAGTCAAAACAACACCATGGAATCCCCCTTTTTTGGTCTCTTCTTCTTTGCTCTTCTCCATTACTCTCACGTATTCACAACTTAGTGGCTCATGCACTTGCCTCATTTCCTTTCGTTTCATGCTCGCGGCCACTTAGATTCTGGCACTTGGATGCGGATCCCATGTATCAATCGATAATGGGACACTGTAGTCGTGCCCAAGAGGAGGACTCTTTTTCGTTCGGTCTTCTGACTTGCGAGAATGAACAGTTCCTTCATCGAGTAAGGCTCTCCTAATTCTACCTCTTGTTAAAGTAGACACGGTCGATTTAGTTAATGTGAAGATTTAAAAATAACTATCTCGAAGTTAGAGCAATCTGGTCTTCAAACATCAATGGCTGGAAGTATTGCCTGATATTGTTTCGCATTTTTGTCTAAAGACTTTAATAGATAAAACACGTTTAGACCGATGTAGTTTTCTAACATTTATCTCGACTAATGCAATATCATTTCGACGGGAAAACACAATAATACAATATTGTGCCCTGAAGATGGAAATATTTCTACGCGTATGTTCAAGCCTTTTTTATTAAAGTTTAAAGCATATATGATAGGTTAAAATTGATCGAGGTTGAATCCACCTTTTTAAGCGAGACGAAAGCTCTAGAGCACTCATCACCCACTAATAAAAAGTGGTAACTCATAAATGACACATGTAGGATTATGTTACATGAGTTTCTCGTTACATTTATAAAAATTGAAATCAGAACTTTGTCAACGATGGAGCATACTGTTGGGAAAATAGATCTAAATAATGTAGAAACGTGGAAAATATTGATCAAGATAATTCCTAGAAAGGCGCTCTTGGCAGTCTCTTAGGCTGAATTGCATTTCCAAGTAAGTTCCCAGGAAAGACTGGAGGGTCACAAACGGACACACTTAAATACTAGTCTCCTAGACAGAACTTACCTGCACAGTACAATTACACCACTAACCAGACGGTATAAAAATAGTAGCAGATGCGATCCAAAAATATCGAGAATATTTTTCTCACACCGTAACATATAACAGCCAAGACGAAAGAGAAAAATGAACACCAATAATTTTACGTGGAAACCCAAATCGGGAAAAAACCACGATGACCAAATTCAGAAAGATCTCACAATGAAAAATAGGAATTTTACAATATTTTCTAGAATCGAATATTCTATAAATATTCACTAAGAAAAATTAATCACTCTTAGAACTCACAATGTGCACAAAGCACCACACCTATTTTTCTCTCCCCTTCTTTCGTTTCTCTCCCACTTCTGCCTCTCTTTGTTGGGTGATTTTTTCACTCTTCTCGACCTTCTATTTATAGAGGGTTGGAGAGACACCCTCCTCAAAAAGAGGAGGGCGATGACTTTGCTGCAGCAGTCTCCATTCACATGGGGAGGGATCCATCACATCCAATGTGGGACACATACCCCCCTTGTGTTGCTCTTCCATGACAGGGAACGTGGCAAGATCCTATCTTAATCCACAGCCAATTCAGGAATCAACCCTTGGTTTGATTCTAAAATAATGCACTAAAAAGTTGCAAACCTTTTTAGAAGCTCGAGGGAAAACGTAAGCTGAGCATTTTGTTGTCCGAGCTGGAAATGAGTAAGAGTTTTATAATTAACTAGTTCCTCGACTTTTTGGATTCAAATCAAGCACAAAATCAGGAGGATCGGTTTCGAATCGCAACCATATGTTTAGTTTGGTTCTCGGCCTTAGTATGAATCCTAGTGTATTTTCATATGCACGAAATGTTTTCACCGATTAGAATCAAATTAGATATCTATTTTCATATGCACAAAATGTTTTATCGATGTTTTTAAGTTTGGTTTCAGTCATCCTTTGCTCCAAAACCTACCGACAATTGGATATCCGAAAAAAAAAACCATGCCTAATCCAACAAATCATGCGTCAAAAAAAATAATATTNTATAAACAAATTGAAAATGGTCCATACATGCCAATCAAAACTGAGAATCGCATTAATATACCTAAATCGAGTAATGAATATGATGAGAATGACTTAAGGAAATTAAGTCTAATATTGTACTATTTAGAAACTCGAATCTCCAAAAAAGAAGCAACTCTTACAAGAATGTTGAAAAAAATGTGACTTGGAAACTCGAATCTCCATGTCTTTCTTCCACAAATTCATCGAAAGACTAATAGAGCCTATTTAATCCAAAAAAACACGAGAACGAGATTGTGTGATAAAAAAAACAGATAACTTCCAAGAACATAAACGGATTGGTGAACAAATAATAGAGACTCACTCTCTTCTTAGTGAGCATTCTATATGCTTACCGAGCATCAATAGAGGCTCCCTGATGTGCAACCAGAAGGTTAGCACGACGCGGATCAAGTGATGTTTCACTTAGCGTGGAAAAATGTATGCTCGAAGGTCAAGGTCGTGCTATCAAGAAGATAGACGGAGTTTTGACGAGCCAAGCACGCACTCGAGTGGCCGGACAAGTGTTGTCTCAGCAAACTAGTACGGCGCAAGGAGGATGGAAAATAAAAGGGAAAATACCGCTCGGGAAGGAGGCGGGCGTGACTCGGAAGGTTGGCGGAGGTGGACGGTGATGCAACTTAGACACTCGGGCGGCTGAGTGGCTAAGTTTGGTAGACCTCGAGGGAACGCTCGGATATGACTCACCGGTCGCTCGACGAGGGGTGACGCTTCTTGGCCGGATATGACTCACTGGAGAAGAGGGGTCGGATGAAGACTATCAAGTAAGGCGCAAGGCTCTCTTATTTGATAAACTTCAATGAGAAAACAATGAGGGGAGGGGCACATTATATAGAGTGGGAAATGGTCCCTTTAAGGTAAGCCTAGGGCCCATGGGGGTGGTTCCCTACAAGGAAGCCGGCTGACCCCTTAAGGTTCTTTTCCTTATTCTAAGACTTAGAAACTCGGGAAAATAGAGAAAAGGCCGATGGGCCTATCGGGTGGGCTTGGCAGCCTCGGACATGTCCTTGGTTGCGATTGTGGGCCTGATGATGCCGGGGTGCGCGCGGCCGCTGTTGGCGTGATGCTAAGTTGTGTGTGCGTTGGCGACGCTGATCTTGCGGAGTGTGTCGGGGCGCACGCCGTTGTTGCCGAAGTGAGCTCGTAGACGGAACATGCGGTGCACGCAAGGCTGAGCGCGGGTAGGCGCGCTGTCTCAATAGTTGGCGTGCGCGTTGGGCGCGCTGTCTCGATGTTGGGGGCGCGCGCTGGGCGCGCTGTCTCGATGGTGTGGGCACGCTGTCTCGATAGTGTGGACGAGCTCTGTCTCGATAGTGGGGGCGCGCGCTGTCTCGATAGTGGGGGCGCGCGGAGGCCGAGCTGTTGGTGTCCAGCGTGCGTGCGTGCCATGATCCTCGAGCTTGATGTGGCGCAAATCCGCGGGATGCGTGCTTGCGGCAAATGGTGAAGGCTCGGGAAGGATTGGCTCGGGCCTTTGGGGAGGCGAGGTGGTATTTGTCGGTAAGTGAGGGGTTTGCGGAAGCTGGGTGGTGGTGGTTTAGGAATGGCTCGAGGGGATCTCGAGATGGTTCGGTGGAGGAAGGTTGAGTACTCGGGATGGTGCGAATTTGCGGAGGAAGGGGAAAGTGACGGTGAGGTGGGTGCTATCCAGACACTTGAGTATTCGCAAGGGTTTGGATCGGTAGACCTTTCACGAGACTTGGATATTACGCACCAAGGTTCGGAAAAGGAGTGACGGTCGTTGGCCGGATGTGACGCACCGGAGAACTAGGTCGGATGAGGGAGTTGAATACAAGGCTCTAAGCTCTTTTAATATTCAATTTTCACTGAAAACAAATGAGGGCGGACTACCCTTTTTATAGACGAAAACTAGAAAGGAAATTAGGAGGGGAAGGATGCTCGGCCGTCGGATGGTGATCCGTGTGAGGAGGAGTTGAACGGCTTATCTTCAATCGGGCTCGTGGATTCCAGGCCTTTAAATCAATATGGCAACTTCGGATCGCGCTGGAATCGGAAGTGCACGGCACTTTTGGAAGGTTGATCGGGGGTGGATGCCGGGCGCGAGAAATCCGGGATTCTCACGGATTCTGTGTGCCTTCCTCTTGACCGGCGCTCTTTGAAAGACGCGGGCTCGATCCAAAGGTGTAATTTTGAATATGGCAAGTTTGGATCGAGCGGGAATTTTGAATGTTCGGCCGAATTTGGAAAGGGGCGCGCGATCAGCTGAGATCCCCTGGAATCCGGGATGCGTGCTGCCCTGGACGCTGCTGGGCCGGGCTTGTGCGCGCTGGCGCGCGCTGGACGCTGCTGGGCCGGGCTTTTGCGCGCTGGCGCGCGCGCTGAGCGGACTTCATCCGAACTTCTCCATGATTTGGACGTGTCTTTGGGCTGGGCTTCCTTCCTTCTTTATTTGATGGAGATCCACGCTATTCGAAGACCTCCGTGTGGCACTTAGCCACTTATTGACTCTAGGTGGCCGAAGCCTTATCTAGACACGGCATGGGCCGTGTCATCTTCCGAACGCCATGAGAGCACTTCCAATGGATGCTCCCAATCATGCTCGGATGTTGTTGCCGAAAATATTGGACCTGCAAAATGGGCAACAATGTTAGTCAAATCCTCGGTGACCGAGGGGGTGGGTGGATGGGCCTTGTCGTGAGCCTCGGCTGGACCCCATTGCACATCAGAGCTCCCACTCGAACAAGTCCTTCGGCTGCCCT
The DNA here is from genome assembly GCA_003255005.1 of Begonia fuchsioides. Classification (NCBI taxonomy): domain Eukaryota; kingdom Viridiplantae; phylum Streptophyta; class Magnoliopsida; order Cucurbitales; family Begoniaceae; genus Begonia; species Begonia fuchsioides. Next base: position 14,635 of record QAOC01049665.1, on the reverse strand, counting down.
CTATCTTTCTCCGAGGGCTTCTCAATGTCCATGTTACCTGCAAAAATAGCAACTAAGTTAGTTAAAACTTGGAAGTCGGGACCGTGCGTCGGGGGGTGCGTGATGTTGCTCGGCCGTTGTGTGATGGTGCTCGGCCATTGCACATCACTCCCTCTCCTCAAATTTTCTTTGATTTCTTGATAGCCTTGCAACATAAAACTCTACCTTATCTGTCCCAAACCTAAGCCAATCGAAAACCTAATACAAAAATACAAAAACGTAAGATAAAACCTTATGACCCTCAACCTCAACTTGTTGATGAAATGTTTTCGATACTTTCACACTAAATTTTCTAGTAGGAGGTCGAATAACAAACATGTTTAACATTAAAGTAAGCTCAATCCCAAAAGAGTCAACCGTAGCTCTAGCATAGCAGAGTTTCAAAAGGCCCTATCAAGGCACTTTAGAAAATTGGCTCAATCTCTTCAAGTTGTTAATCGATAAATTATAATTCAATATGTCATTAGAAAAACAGTCATATTTTGAGTTGTCAATTGATACAATCAAAAGTTAAAGGCATGAGTTGAAAAACACAAATGACTATGGGGTATTCATTCAAAATTAAAGTAATAAATAATATTACAAATTTCTACATTAATTTCACTTTTATTGGGATTAAGCTCGAACAATAGGGATGGGCAAAACTGACCAGTTCATGTGGGTAAACTGAACGCAGCAGGCACATGCCAATTTCGTTTTGAAATTTTGTAACAAGTCAAGCCACTTAAAAACTGCAGTACACTGGCTCAGTTCACAGTGTAAGGTAAAAAACCTTAAAACCAATCTAAAAATTGTGTGTAAAACAAATTGACCTGTGGGTCAAGATCTTGCACAAACCCAGACAAGAACCTATTACAATTCCGAAAATTCAGTAAAAAAATCCAAAAAATCAACCAAAATATTTAAATTATATATTTTTAAAATTTAACAAAATAAAAATATTTAAAATTCTATGTTTAAATTTTAATTAAATGTTTAACAGAATGGGAACCGAGGTTTTTTACCCACGGTTCCCATTCGGGCCGGTTTCTTATTTAAAAAAAATCCAATTTTAGTTTCTTTTTCTTTGAACCATAATGGCACAAGCCGATTCAGAAACCTAGCAAAACCGGTCTGGCTCTGCCCAACCCTATCGGACACTTGCCCACCCAGCTACACAAGCCTCACAGCGCAAGGCTGCAGTGAGTAGGGGTGGGCAACCCGCAAGTGACCCGCGGGCGAGACCCGACCCGCGTCTTATCGGGTCGGCGCGGGTCGGGTCTCGATCAAAATTTGAATTGAAAACGAACCGACGTTCGATTCGTTATCGATTCGGTTGGGTTCAAGGGTTTGACCCGCAACCCGAAACTAACCCGCAACCATCGTTTACTTTACTTCACTCGTTCTTTCTTTCTCTCCATTCCGCAGAAGGAGATGCTGATTTTGCCCTAGCCATTCGAAGATTGGAAACCAGCGAGGCAGCGACGACGGCTGGAAATCAGCGACGAAGATTTAAACCAGCGACGACGACGGAAACCAGCGATTCCCGTGAGCGATTCCCGTGACGAATGAAGCTATTCCCGTCGACGAATCAGCCGACGAATCAAGCGATTCCCGTCGACGAATCAAGCGATTTTTATCTGTAAGCATTACTATTTACGAAGCTTTCTCGAAGCTGTATGGATTCCCCTCTTTTTTGACATCGGAACAAAACACCCAATTTTTATTTGTTTTTAAAGCTGAACATTATTTGTTAAAGCAACCGATTCAATTGCTGTATCTCTCATCAAATTTGATTTGTCATGAAGAAGTCTCTAAATTACTAGTTAGAGTGCAAGGAGTGACGATGGCTGCATGTTGTTTGATCTGTGGGGACATATTTTCTGTTTTTCAGTTTTGTAGAAGATGTTTTAGCTGTTTTTCTGGTTGGTTTTTGAAAAAAAAAAACGAAAGATAGACTGTGTTCACATTTTCAGGAATCCATTGTCCCTGGGGAAGCCAATTCAGCCAAGCCTATGTTGTTTTGCTTGGAAGCCTCGCCAAATACACTATTCGAATTCCTGTATTAGTTATTTTCCAGTGATCAGCGGTAATAGTTAAAACACTACTTATTTTCCCGTGATTTATGTGTTTGGTGAAGAAATGAATTGTTGAATTAGTTTGTGATTTTCTTTTGTAGGATGGCAAGCACATCGAGCACTGCAACCAACAGTAATGCTCCGACAAAGAAAAAAGCCTTCAGGTCTGATGTTTGGGAACATTTCGTCCAAAACGAAAATAGTATTACGGCCAATCCTACGGCATCATGCAAGTATTGTGGTGCAGTATATGGTTGTCATCCAAGAAAGAATGGTACGTCAAATATGCAGAGACATTTGCTTAAGTGCAAGAAGTATGTAGCACCTCTGGAAGCGAAACAACAAAAGATATAATCATTTACAGCAAAAAAAAAGAGAAAGTTCTTGCACTTCACGTCCTTTATTTACTCAAGAAGGTGGACGAGAAGTAATTGTGAAATTATTGGTTAAAGAGGAGTTATCGCTAAGGCTAGTAGAATCAGATAGCTTCAAGGATGCATTCACGTATTTCCAGCCGACATTTGTTGTGCCTTCTCGGAGGACAATTTCAAGAGATATCGAGATTTTATACCTTAAGGAGAAGAAGAAGTTGAAAGCCTTCTTTGAACAATCTAAACAAAGAGTTTGTCTGACTACTGATTGTTGGACGTCCAGTCAAACCAAGAATTATATGGTTTTGACTGGACATTTTATTGACAGCAGCTGGAATTTGCATAAGAAGATTTTGAATTTTCGCCAGATTGACAACCATAGAGGCGATACAATTGGAAAGATGCTTGAGACGTGTCTTCATGAGTGGGGAATTCAACATATCTTGACAATTACAGTAGATAATGCATCTTCAAATGATACGGCTATTTCATATCTGGTGAGGAGTTTGAGGCAGTGGAATGGGTTGGTTTTGGATGGAGACGCCATTCACGTAAGATGCTTCGCCCATATAATAAACTTAATTGTGAATGATGGCCTAAAAGAGCATCAACCTGCCATTAAGAGAGTTCAAAAGGCAGTTAAATATGTTAAATCGTCACCAGGCCGATTAAAACAGTTCAAGACGTGCATCGAAATGATGTAGATCAACTTCAAGGGTAATGTTACTCTCGACACCCCAACTCGATGGAACTCCACTTTTCTAATGTTAGATAATGCTGAAAAGTATGATAAAGCCTTTCAGAAACTTGAAGAGATTGATGTTCAGTATTTCTGCAACTTCAACGATGAAGGAGGGGCCCCGACTGAGTATGATTGGGCAAAAATTCGTGATTTTTGTAAGTTTTTGAAGGCTTTTTACGATGCGACATTGAAAGTTTCCGCTTCTATTCACGTCACTGCAAATTTGTATATCTGTGAAGTGTGTCAATTGAAGTTAATCATCGACGAGTATGCAGCAAGTGAAGATTCATTGTTGAAGACCATGGCTCTCGGCATGCAAACAAAGTTTGGCAAATATTGGGGCGACTATGCTAGAATGAATTCTCTCACATTTCTTGTTGTTTTATTGGATCTGATGTGCAAACGAACAATGCTCAGACATTGTATGTCCTTATTATTTGGCGAAGAACAGGGTGACGATTTGACAGCAAATGTGGAGAACATTATGAGACGCCTATATTCGGAGTACAAAGGCGACAATCCAGCAACAGACAATGTAGGAAGGCAACCACTTGCTACGATTGATAAGTTATTCTCTTCACTTTACAAAACAACTCCTAATTACGAGACAAT
>QAOC01049665.1:0-10274 GCA_003255005.1 Begonia fuchsioides | reverse complement strand
AAATTATAAATTTATCTAAATGTATTTTGGTTTGGTTGTGAAACTTTTTATTAGGTTCTTGGCCAGTTCAAGTTTGTCGAATTTTAACCGGGATTGAGTCGGACTAACTAGATTTAGATTGATTATATTTATTACGTGGTTTGCTTAGGTTTTCACGGTTTTTTATTTTCAAAACTGTGACCAAACCGGAAACATATCCAAAGAGGCTCGATCTGCATAGTTCGGTCTAAACCTAAGGTCTAGTCGATGTAGAAATTTTCTTTTGAGCTCTTAAAATGTATATGAATAATTTTGTTGTTATAAAACACAACCCTCTAATTAATTCAAATAACATATCATGAATATGTATAGGGTGAGTGGCTTACGAAACCCGACACAACCCGCTCCAAACCCACTTCAAACCCGCTCTAAACCCGAAGCCTAACTCGAGGCCCAACCAGAATAAAAAACCGAATCTTAACCGAACTCAACCCGTCAGATATGGGTCGGATATCAAAATTGATCGGATACGCTTCGAGTTAAAAATTTCCAAACTCGAACCCGCCGGATCGGTTATTTTTTAGAAAATAACCGAACCGAACCCGTGGGTCCCACCCCTATTAGCATGTACAATAAAACAGTAAATTTTGCATTACTTTTAATTATTTATAATTAATTTTAAGTTTTACAATTGTAAGTGAATGATTATTAGTAAAATCTAAAAAATAGCTTCAAATAGTAAAACTAGCATTATTCTTAATCAGCGGAATGAATTAACTTCGTTTGATTTTTTAGGAGTTGTCGTTGGACAGGATGGCAAGCTATGGTTGCATACATTAATCTCGGGTCCTACTACATCATTGGCCTTCCCCTCGGATTTATGCTCGGATACAAAGCAAACCTAGGCGTGAAGGTCGAATAAAAACAATAGTTTCTCCATAATGTTAATGAAAGTTTTGATCCGAAAATGACCATAATCTTACGGAACTTTTGCAGGGACTTTGGGGAGGAATGATATGTGGAACTGGTTTACAAACCTTGACACTTCTCTTTGTACTTTATAGAACAAACTGGCACAAAGAGGTGACATCAAAGTTTTACCCTTTTTTTAGTCTAGATCGGTTAGTTTCTAGGGGTGGTACGAGCGAGGCTAGTTTTATCTCAAAATAGAACTGAAATCGAAACTCGTTGTTCTGGATTTTGAACCAGCACCGAAACCAACGATTTTGGTTTCGTTCTAGTCTTAACCCGGTTTTTATTCTATATTTAAAAAAATTAAAATATAACAATAAAAATTATTTTTTTATTATATTTATGTCAAATTTTAAGTAATTATGCAGATTTATAACTAATTTTAAGATTTATATCATATTTTATTAGAGTTTGGGTCGAGTTTTACTCGATTTTTTAACTTTTTTTACTAATGGTTATAGTTTCAGTTTCACAGTTTTTTACCGTTAAAAACGGACACCGGCCCATCAATCACGATTTTTTAAAAAATAGAAACAAGACTGGATTAAAATCGAGAGTTCTTGTCCAGTTTACAGCTCAGGTCTAGTTTTTCCCACCCCTATTAGTTTCAGACGAATTGTAGCCATTAAAAATCAATCTGCTCGATATTGGTAACAAATAGAGGTAGCTTATTCATCGAATTGAGTTCTTAATTTTCAGGTGGAATAGACGGAGGAACGAATGCGTAGGTGGGGAGGGCAAGATGTCGATTAGGAGGAAGTACTTGTGTTTTAGCTTTATAATGATAATTTTGATTTTTCAAATTAATTCTCCTCAATCAAGATATATTATTGTTTAAAATATTATTTATTTTTAGAAGATTAATGGGTTTTTTTTTTTAAACTCAATTAAAATATGAATTTTTCATAACTATTCGAGTGAGTAACCATTACGATAATACTTTCGATTCATTACTTCACGTAAATTAATCATTCATGTATTTCAGTACACGTCCAAATTACTATTTATAACGGGCCTCCATTCGAAGGTTTATAACGGGCCTGGAAAACTTGCATTGGCCCAATTTACAGCTCGTGTGATAATAACTTCTCTCCCACGAATCAATTTCATCAAAAGCATATTAAAGGGTTGCATTTCCCTTCACTTTATATTTTCTCTTCCTCCAAACTCTCTCTCTCTCTCTCTCCAAACTCTCTCCGGCGAGCTTTTCCCGGCTGTCCTTTTCTCGGCGATTTCCTTCTCTCTCAACATTTCCGAATCTATTCTCGCCGCCTCGCAATCTCCCCGATCTCTTCTTATCTCTCTTCTCGCTCTCCATCTGCATCTCTCTCTCTCGCTCTTTCCTTCGATTCTTAACTGGTACGTTTTCATTCCTGGACAGCCTGTATGTGCGTATACTCGCTTTTTCAATATGAATGATTATGATCGGGTATTTCTCTCAGATCACGTTCCCCGTACCATAACGAACGTTACTCGTCTAATTTTTCTGTTGTTTTTTCTTGTTTTATTATTGAAGTTGTGCTAAGTAGCCGAAAACGTTCAAGAAAATGAACGATCGATTACATTTCATTTTATGTAATCCGTCTGAATAGTTTTTATCACTCATTCATATTTGAGATGGTTCAGGTGAGCTGAGATTCATTAACTGGCTTGGACTGAATTCAAAATAGAAATTTAAAGTATCATTGAATGACGGTGATTTTCTGATTTCCTGCCTTCCGATGTAATGCATTTTTGTAATGTTTGATGCCATTTCCCATGCGTGGTTCTACATACTCTTTAACATATTATCTACTCCCTCAAGTCTCGGCTTTATATTGGCTTCCTTGGAAGGAAAATAGGTTTACAGAGTTTTCTATGTTACTGAAAGAGACCGCTCAAATAGTTAATCTCTTTATTTTTCTTCGCGGGTTGTTAGTTTGATATCATTCTGTTATTAATATTCCATTTTCATTTATTAGTGTGCCTAAGTTTAATCTGTAACTTATTACAGCCACCAAATCCTTAATTCCTATTTATTCAATTAGTTGTCATTCATTTTCTTCTTTCAGTTCTTGGTTTAATGGTTTTTTTTTTTCATTTCTAAGTTTTTTTATATTTAATTACAAATTTGTTGCTAGTTACTGTCACCAAACAATTATTAACATATTGGTTAGCATAATGGTTGAGTTCTTATTCTTGAAATATCAACTTTTTTCAAATATACAAGGCCATTGTTAGCATATTGTTATCTTTTTAGTAATTTTCATAGTCTGATGCCCCACTATAAGAGCCAATGATTTCTGGTAATTTTCGTACTGTGTGGCTCTTTACCAATTCCTTGATGGCTCTGTGCAGTGGGCTTTTGCAAGTTTGGATCTGAGCTTTGTGGGTAGATGTCAATTGCAAAATTCAAGGTCTTTAACTCTCCAGATGTGATGAAAACAGAGGAGGGAAGCGATTCTCTAGATAGTATTATTAGACAAGCAATTGGAAAAGAACAAGTTCTCTCTTTCTCAAGGCCTGGAGACAGTCCAGTCCAGTGGATTCAGTATCTTCATACTTTAGATCCACAAGGTATCGAAAAATTTAGAGTTAGTTTTCAGGGCCATTATATGGTAGCTGCAATTGGCCCAGTCCCTTTTTTTGTCTTTTTTCTAATTTATTTTATTTGCTATGAATAGTATCTTGACTACCTAGAATTAGGGAAAGATTTTGATTAATAGCCAATTATATAGTTTGCCAGCATTGTGTTCAATATTTTCATGCTGCATCTGAATTGGATGATGATTAAAAATCAGCATGTTATGATGAAGAATTTCCAGAATCTAACATGTAATTATATATGTTTCATTACTTTGTCAGAGCTCCCTGGTTGGCCTTTTTTTTCGCCTGTAAAGATGCAGCTGCAAAAGTGCGATAAATGTTCTAGTGAATTTTGCTCAACAATCAACTATAGAAGACATACACGAGCATATCATCGGTTGAAAAGGCTTGAAAAGGTGAGATATCATATGAACACCATAACACTACTTCCTAGCTTATTAATTGCTTCAATAGATCATCTAACACAGTGGAACTCATATTTTTGTTTTATAGCTGAATTAAAATTGAACTTTTCTTTCTTCTTTTGTTAATTTAATTTCGTCTAGTTTATGCATATACACTTTTTTTTTTAATTATTTCGACTGTTTGCAACTTTTAGGACTTCACAAAGAATCGTCAACTGTTGGCAGCATTCTGGGATAAGGTAATTTCCTGCTTCTTCGAGGTCATTTTGTTTAAATGCCTGTATTATCATTCTTTTGAGTATGTCATAAGGAGAAGGATGGCTAGTAGCGACATCTTGGGAATATGCTTTGCTGAGGTGGCAGAGTTATGTTAGTAATGGAGTATTTTGATCGGGGATATAAGAGAGAGGGAAAGACAGTGGGATGTCGATTGAGTATTAATACATTGCTTTCTTTAGATAATGTAGAAGTTGTTTGTTCGGAGTCTGTGTTATTTTTCCAGGATTGTGGTTAGAATATTAATAGAGTGGAGTCTGTTAAAGAGTTTACAATGCATTCCATTTTTATTCGGTTTTCTGTATACAGCTCTCCTCTGAAGAAGCTAAAGAGGTTTTATTATTCAAGACCGATCTATTTGAGGTAAAACCTTACATATTTTTTTCTTACCAATCTGTTTAATACTATAAATTTACCCAAATGAATGAGAAAGAATATGTCGGTGACAACCAGCTCAAGGACTTGAAAATAAAAACTCAAGAAAAAAACATTTAAAGAACTACCCACGTGATAAGTGCAAGTACAATGAGCATGCAAAGCAATCTTTTCTTGTAGAGGGCTGAGGGCCATCTTCATCAGCAAAAAATATTTTATCTTTCCAATCAGTAAATTTCCTAAAATTTTCCAATGAAGACTTTCATTTGGAGGAAACTTTAAAACTTATGCCCCTAGTTGTAGAGTAACCATGTTTCTAGCTTTATTATTTTGAACTATATAGTGTTTGTCTTGTCATAGATTTACCAGTAACAAAAACTTGATTTTTCGTTTAAATTGGTTATCTTTTTTTCTGTTATAGTAATATATATTCTTAATGTTTGGTAATGATTCAAAACAATCCTTAGGAAGTTCCTGGATCTGCTATTATCAAGAGTTTAACTGCATTGATTCGGAAGCCAGGATTTTCTGGTTTACCTCTTGCTTATTTGAAGACCGGTTCTGTCCTTTTGGTGAGCAATATTATCTTCTCATATTTTTGTCTTATTGATCCCTTATTAGAAGTCTGAAGTACATATAATTATTTACATTTGCAATTTTTAGGATATTATCCAAGGTAGACCTTCAAAGTTCCCAATATTCTCCCGAGAGTTATTTGGTATCCTTGATGATGCAAGCGAAAAGACCTTTCTATGTTGCACTGCAGCTTCAATGCAAAAATATATTTTTGATGGAGAGGCTACGAAGATTTGTATGGAAACAAAAAATTTGGTTGCTTGCATGAGCTTCTTGGTCGAGCAGAAATTGGTATGGGGAATTGTTGGTTTTTTAATCTCTTTACTTTACCTCGTCAAAGATTGAACTTTTGTTTATACATTTATTAGGTCAAGGCATGGCTTGCAGATAAAGATGCCGAAGCTTTAAGATGCCAGAAGTTGCTGGTGGAGGAGGAAGAAGCTGCTCAGAAAAGGTGGATGGCATTTATAATACTTTTTATTCATCTTTGATTTTCTTCTATTTATATTTAGGGAATTGCTGTAATGAAAGCACAAAAGTATGGCACAGCTCACCACATATTCCCAATCCTAAACTACTAAATATAAGATCGCGACCTGGAAAAATACATTGCAAACCATATTTAGTCAATGCAGTATTTCCTGATTGAAAAAAGCTCGCAAGTTCTAAGAAGATACTTTGGTAAGGTCAAAATGTAATTCGACCCCTTTAAAAAGTAGTGTTTAATTGCTAGCAGCAAGAAAGACCTGGCTCTTACTGTCGAAATAAAAGCTGTGAATGCAAGGTAGCTTGACACTAGGAATGAACTATTGGAAAATATTTTTTTAGCGCCACTTGTTTATACGTGATCTGACTTGCTCCAAAGAAACCCCCTCATTTGTACATAAAGATTATACTTTATCTATTGCTCATTGCTGATAATAATGCCGAATTCTTTTAGGCAAGCTGAGCTCTTAGAAAGAAAGAGGCAGAAAAAGCTTAGGCAAAAAGAGCAGAAAGCCAAAGAACAAGGATTGGAGGAGAATGAGTACGTGGATGACGAAGGTACTGACCACATGTCAGGCATCATCCCATTCGTCGACTTATCCAATCCTACAGCAGATTGTAACATAGAAACCCACGATCTAGAGATTCTACCTGATCACATTCCTCCATCTTTTGAAGCATTACAACCCTCAAACGCTCTAGAAAATAAAGATCCTGATTCTCATATGGAGTTTAGTGGCTACCCAGAGCTCAACACAGATCCAAACAATGAACAAAGAGAGACACAGAAAGGTCGGCATAAGCAACTTAACTCCCGATGGCACTTGCTGCCAAAATCACAAGGGCGGACGTCTAATGGTTTTCATTCCGATCAAAATTCTCAAGCATCAAGAATAATAGTGATGCAAAACCATGGAAGCTCTAAGCAGATGAAATCTGCACCATTATTGGTCAATGGAAATAAAGTATGGAGCCGTAAGCCTAAGATGGAAAATAATGGGAATAGAAGCAAAGTCACACTGCAGAAGGAAGAAGCAATCAACCTGATAGATAAATTCAAGAGCCATGAGGTTTTGATTGGCTCTATTTCTGTGACGCTTGGAAAATGTGTCAATGAGGATGAAAAGTCAACCCTCCCGGAGACGGCATCCAAATGTGATTCTTCGACGATTGGGGAGTGGCGGGAAGTCAAAAGACCAGATCAAGTTCGAAATGTTGTTGGAGAAAGCAATAGAGTGAACTTGATTGCGTCAAAAAGCGATGATTTGATATTGGGTGGCGAAAACTACGAAGACATATGCCGAACCTTTCCTCTGGCAGANACGAAATCCTAAAATTCTTTTGTTTAATTGCCAAGAATCATCAATAAAATGAGAAGTTACAACTATATATCCTAAAGCATTAGGTGCACTCCATAAATCAGATGTAATGGAAATCGACATATTACGAGCGTGAGAAAAAAATTCAGTTAATTCATTTTTCATATTATTATACATTTTAATAATATCCTTTCTAGCGGTGCTTCTAGGGACTCGTCTAAAGTTAGGATTAACATATTCTTTTTGAAAATTTTCAAAAAGCTCACTATCGAACATAGCTAATGCTGTCTCAGATTGGGCTAAATACTTTGCTACTCCTTCTCTCAATCTATTATGAGAATATACAAAATTTCCACTACCACTAGCATTTAAGAGCAATTGTGTAGGTCCTCTCATTTGTTCGTTTTCATGGCATTTATTGTAATGCATACCAAGGGTGCTAGTAGTACTACCAGGCAAGTACGCATAATTTTTAGTGCAATAATTACATTGTGCTCTTCTTTCTAATTTTCCACTAATAACAATTTATTTAATTTCAAAATGTTTCCATACGTTCGATGTTTTACTTTTTTTAGCTTTATGTGAAGACGTGGATGCTTGTGTAGACGATTGACCTACTAAAAATGGGGGTTTATCTACCCTAATTTTCTCAACATCATCGTTGTCAGAAAATGAATGAAGCGTAAAATCTCGGGGATCCATAATTCTAAGACCGTTCAGGGGGGACTTCCACCCATTGAACGGTCATGTTTGGGACTTGGGGGGGGGGGGGACTTCCACCCTTTGAACGGTCTAATGACCGTTCAACGGTCGAAGCAGAATGGGGACGAATGGCGATTGGGGCCTGGGGGCGATCTCTGCCAACTGCCAGGATTGAAGCTTCGTTTCCAATTTCCATACGTTCGCAGAATGGGAGCGAACGGTCGAAAGTCGATTGGGGGCGATTCTGCGAAAGTCGATTGGGTGGAAATGGAATGCGACCGACGATTGAGGGCGATTTTGCGACCGGCGATTGGGTGCAAGAACGGGCGTCGGAAGTCGACGTTGGGGTTGGGTCGGCTGATCCAGAAGAACGGCGCTTGGGCGTCGGCGTTGGGGTTGGNCAATCCAAACGCCACGGGTTAAATCAAGACTCATAGGTCAATATGGATCGCCACTCCCTAGGTCTTATATACAGTTTTCAATGATCACTAGCAAAGTTTTACAATCTAGAATCTGTTCAATTCTTCATTGTAAAAATGTAATGAGGGGAGGGGCAAAAGAGAAAAATAGAGCAACTGGAAGAAGTTTAGGTTAATTAAGTGCAGAGATGTGCATACAACAAAAAAGAAGTCTGAAACATGTAAATACACAAGAGCCTGGCTTGTATACTAATTTGACCTCAAAACAGGATGCTCATCAACAAATTCTGAGCCTAAAATCAGTCTTCCCCTCTTCTATACATCAGCTTCAGACTCCAAAAAATATAATAATTTATCATTCTTTTTTTTCTTTTTGCTTTGTCTTCTATACCATAATCTTGGGCAAATTTACAGTTAACTGCTTCTTTTTAACTGGCGTTCTGCCTCTCTATCGGTAGCAGATTTCCTACCTTTAATTCAAGCAAAATTTGAGGCTCTTTTGATTGCTAAACGCCTATGCTTGCTCCAGGTTGGTCAAGAGCCTAAAGCACAAAATTGCAATTCTTAAAGACTATTTTGTCTACATTTAAGATCAGCACAAGAGAATTTACCTTATTTCTTCAGGCTCTCCTCAATTTTGGCCTCTTCCACATCTTTGCTCTCTTAACAGTATATAGTGAAAAATATGCCTTGTTTCAGCTGCAATAACGAACCCATGCGATAATATCGAGAGTTTATTTGGATATTTGGGTTGCTCGAAATGTTTCGAGTTAATAGCCGCTCATGCGGCTGGACAAAGGAGAGGTAGGTAGTAAATCCAGAGAAGAATTGAGTTGAGCACCATCCCTGAGGAGCTTCCGAGACAAACGATCAGCCAAGATTGACTGACTATCGTACGGTTCTCCCATGACAGCCCTTCCCACCTGCTTCAAAGCATCATTCTCAAGCATGAGAAACTCAGAAACAACGCAAGACCCTGGTTGAATCCCTTGAAAAATATCAAGATTCGAGTCGTGCTGTGAAGAACTATGGTTGTAAAAACTATTTGTCGTCGATTTTGGCATGCTTCCAAACCCTTCATGGAAGCAGATCGAATGTTTCAGGTGGTTATATGGAATTGCACCACTTCCCCCAGAAATAGGAGTTGACGATCCAGAAATGGTCCTTGGACTAGAGATAGGAGGAGACATTCTTCCACTGGTGTGTTGAGGTGAGCGAGCCTTCAAAAGAGGGCTTCCAATGGGAGAAACAGGGCAAGATATGTTTCTTGACGTATGGATTTCACTGAGATCAAAAGAAAAGACATTAGTATACACCCTTGAGAGGAAGAGGATGGGAGAGAGAAATACCCGGCATGTAAACAAACTTTTGATAATCTAGTTGAATGAGGAGCAACTTTGTCTGAATCCAAGATGTTATGATTCCTCGCTTGGCCAATACCCTAAATTACCAATAAACCAAGCAGATAGCTAAGTATCAAGCAAGAAAGGAAATGTGACCAAAATAGGAAGGCTATATTTTAAAAGCCATGATCGAAGTTCAGAATAACTTGCTAGAAACAACTGATAAATTCGTTGATGTTGGAATGCTTATTTGCTGCTTCCACCCACTATCTATCCAAATTCCTAGCCATTATTGAACAATCATTATATTTGGAGTCTTTAGCATAAAAACACTTAGACTTGGAACCACCATCTATTTTTCACCTAGTCAGGGAATGGGTTTTGTATATCCCTTTCCACCTTTGGGGAGAGATAACCACAGCAGAATAAGGATCTGTTTTCCCTCTCTTTTGCTAAATCTAGATCATTCAGATCAAATATAGTTCCCACATTTAACCAAGGTAAAAAAAAGAGTGTAGCACGAGTGGATCCTCCCTATTTAACCAATCAAACAATAACACAAATCTTTTACTAACATATTCAGATCATATTTAAGGAACATCCGGGCTAAAATTTTTATTTTATGCAAGCTAATCTTTGAGGCTGTCAAAAGCAATAAAGAGGGAGGAACAGTAGCAACTATACAGTAACAACTGAAAAATGGTTTGACAAAAATGCATCACCTACCATGGCTTTAACTCCATTTGCAATCATGGGGCTTAGATCTGATTGGTCAAAGCTGAGAATCGGCCTTTCTAAAGGTGCAGCATATTTGACAAAAGGATGCTCCAAAAGTTG
>QAOC01049658.1:63571-77733 GCA_003255005.1 Begonia fuchsioides | reverse complement strand
AACATAGAAAAACAAAACCCTGAAACCCAAAACTCGAAATCCAAAACTCAAAACCTAAAACCTGAAACCCAAAATGCGAAACCTAAAGCACGAAACCCAAAACCTAAACAAGAAAACACAAAGCCAGATACCTAAATCCCAAACCGAAAAACCCAAAACAAAAATCCCAAAACGAGAAACACAAAACCTAAAACTAAAACATGAAACCCAAAACTTAAAACTCGAAACCTAAAATCTAAAACTGAACATTGAAAACTTAAACCCATTACCCGACTACAAACCAAAAATCCAACACCCAAAACTCGAACCTCGATATCAAAACTCAAACCCAAAAACCCAAAAGCAAAAACCTAAATACCAAAACTTAAAACCCAAAACTCCAAAACCCGAGACGAAAAACCTGAAACCTAAAATTTGAAACCCAAACCCAAACCCAAAAACCTAAAACTAGAAACCCAAAACCCGAACCCAAAACACAGAACCAGACACCTAGAATGAGAAAGCCCAAACTAATAACCCGAACCCCGAAACCCAAAACTGAAACATGAAACCCAAAACCAAAAATCCAAACCCAAAAACTCGAACACCAAACCTGTAACCTGAACCCGAAAATTCGAAACCCTAACCTCAATATACGAAACCTATAACTTGAAACTCAAAAGTCGAAACCCAAAACCCAAAGCCAGTAAACAAAAATCCAAAACCTAAACAACAAAACTCAAAGCCCGAAAACAAAAATACAAAACCTAAACGACAAACCCAAAACCCAACACCTGAAAGTGAAAACCCAAAACCCAAAACCCTAACCCTGAACCCTAAACCCAAAACTTGAAACCCAAAACTCAAAATCCCAAAACATAAAACCGAACACCCAAAAACCCGTAACTCAAAAACTAATCTGAAACCTGAAACCCCAACCCCAAAATCAAAAACCCAAAAGCTAAAACTAGAACCCTGAAACAAAAATCCTGATCCCTGAACTATAAACCCAAAATTCAAAACACAAACTAAAAAGCTAAAACCCAAAACCCAAAACAAAAAACCCAAAACTTAAAAACATAAATCCCACCCAAAACTCAAAACCCAAAACCTTAACCACAAAACATTAAACCTCAAAACTTGAAAACCTTGAAACCTAAAACCCAAAACCCAAAACCTGTAACCCAAAACCCGAAACTCAAAACCCAAAACTGAAAGTCCTAAACCCAAAAACAACCCTTCAATTTGAAACTCAAACCTAAAACACATAACCCGAACCCATAACCCACCAAAAACCTGAATTGTGAACCTCAAAACTTTAAAAACTTGAAACCAAAACCCTAAAACCAGAAACCCAAAAACGAAAACCAAAAAACCTAAAACCCAAAACTCGAAACTTAAAACCCGAAACTCAAACTCCAAAACAAAAAAAATGACCCCTGAATTAGAAACTCAAACCTAAAACACATAAGTCCAACACAAAAACCCAAAACTCAAACCTTGAAACTCGAAACCTAAAACCTAAAAGTCAAACCTAAAATCTGAAGCCCAAAACTTAAAACCTGAACCCAAAAACCCAAAACAAGAACCCCAAAACCCGAAACCCAAAACGAAAAACACAAAACATGAAACCCAAAACTTGAAAATCGAAACTCAAACCCCAAAAGCTGAAACCCATAACCCGAACCACAAAACCCAACACTCAAACTCAAACCTCAAAACTCAAAAATTAAATGCCAAAACCCAAAACTCGAAACCCATATTCCGAAACAAGAACCACAAAAGCCGAAAACAAAGTTCTATTTTGAACCCACAACCAAAACTTCGAATCTTGAACCCAACCTTTGAACCCTAAGATTAGAAACTTGAACCCTAAACCCTTAACAAGAAAACTAAAAGTCGAAATGTTAAATCCAAAACTGGAAACTGGAAACCCAAAACCAAAACATAAAACTCGAACCCTGAAACCCAAAACCTGAACCCTAAACCCTAAACCCCAAACTCGAAACACGAAAATTAAAAGCTGAAACAAAAAACACGAAACCTAAAACCCAAAACAAGAAACCTGAAATCCAAAACCTTAAACTTGAACCCTAAATACAAAAACCTGAACCCCAAAAGCCAAAATCCAAAATCCAAAATCCAAAATTCCCAAACCTGAACCTTGAAACCAAAACCCAAAACAAGAACTTTGAACCCCGATACTTGAAATTTAAACCCTAAACTCTAAATCTAAAACCTAAATCCCAAAACGTAAAACCTGAAACCTGTAACTCGAATCCAAAAACCCAAACCCAAAACCTAAAATTCAAACACTGAAACCCAAAACCCAAACCTTTAACCCTAAACAAAAAACTCAAAACACAAAACTAAAGAGTCGAAACCAAAAAGATAAACTTAAAACAAAACCTTAAAACTTAAAACCCAAAATTCGAATCTTGAAACCCAAAACCCAAAACTCAAAACCCAAAACCCAAAACCCAAACTTTAGAAACGGAAATCTTAAAACCAAACCTTAAAAATGATACACACAAAAACAAAACTCAAAACCTGTAAGCCAAAACTTAAAACTTGAAACTTGAAACTTGAAACTTGAAACTTGAAACTTGAAACTTGAAACTTGAAACTTGAAACACGAAACAAAAAACCAGATACTCACAAAAATCAAAACTAAAAACCTGAAATGCGAAATCCAAAACCCAAAACCCAAAACTAAAAACCCTAAACAAGAACCCCAAAACTAGAAACACTCAACCAAAAACCATAATCTCAAAAATTAAAACTCCAAAACCCGAGCCCCAAAGGAGGAAACCTAAAGTTCAAAACCCAAAACCCAAATCCCAAAACATAAAACCAAACACCCAAAACCTAAAATGACAAAGCTGAAACACAAAACTCAAAAGCCGAAACCCAAAACTCAAAACATAAAACTGTTGTCTTTAAAGGTGTTTAAAGTAACAAACTATTTTTGATGATAATTATCGTTTATGTGTATTATTGACTAACTATGTATGAAAGCTAAATTGAATTATGTTGTAATGTATCTCATAAACCTAATCTCTCATGTGAAATACCATTGTCAAAGGGTACAATTAATGTCTGACAAGTTGGTCGAGTGTTGCAGAATTTTGTCAGTTTTTCACAGGATATGTCGACCGATGATCATTTGTGTCGACCGCCAATGTTCCAGAGACGAATCGTGTGTCGACAGCTTACACATTATGTCGGGTACAATTCCAGAGATGAATCGTGTGTCGGCTGCTTCCATCTTATGTCGACCACTCTATGGTCAGAGGGGAGTTTTGAATGTCAACCGATGATCACTTGTGGCGACCGTCGAAGTTCCAAAGATGAATCTTATGTCGACCGCTCAAGAAGTATGTCGACCACCAAAGTTCCAGAGACAAAACTTATGTCGACCGCTCAAGACTTATGTCGCCCGCTGAAGACTTATGTCGACCGATGCGAAGTTCCAGAAACGGACCTTATGTCGACCGCAGCACCATCAAAAGCTAATCAACTATACTTATGTCGAACGCTCCACGATTATGTCGACTGCTTAGAGACAACTTTAGAGACAAAATTCCAACGACTGTTTCCTAATGAGTCTAAACGGCTATACTTATGTCGACCACTTCACAAATATGTCGACTGCTCAGGGACAACTACAGAGACAAACTTTCAATGACTATTTCCTTATGAGTCTAAACGGCTATATTGATGTCAACCGCTGCCATACATGCGTCGACAGCCTGAGCCTGAGTGTTGAAAAAATTATAAATAGTTAATGAGAAGCAAATTGGAGTAGCCAATTTTCTAGAGAGAAAAACACGCCGAAACGCTGCCAAAATTATTCTTGAACTATTTTACTCTATCATCTCTTGTATATACTTTTGATTATTCATCTTGTGACTGAGAGAGTCAGTTTAGAAACCACAAATTCTTGTAACGATAGATTTGAGTGAATTTGTAAGGGGGACGCCTCTAAGAAAGAAGAGTAAAAAAGGGGTGAAACCTCTAAGAAAGAAGAGTCAAGTTGTAAAGGTTGGATTGACACCCGTAAGCTCAATCAAGTGAAGGATCTTCAAGGAGGTACCTTTGAAGCGCGGGCGTAGGCAGCTGTTGGCCAAACTGCGATAACATATCTATGTCAAAATCTCTCTCTCTCTCTCAACTCTTTATGTTTATTGATTGTGCAAGCTTTTTAATCGATAATCAATTCACATAGTTATTATAGTTAAATCATTTAACTTACAAAAAATTGTATTAACCTAATTCACCCCCCACTTAGGTTAAAACCGGTCCTAAAATTTGTGTCAGAGTAGGTTAGATAAGAATTTTTCTTAATTTATCATCTTGTATTAAATTACTCTACAATGGCTTTTAACATGAACACGTCACACACCGAAGGTCAATCAATCACTAGATTCCCTCTTTTTTATGGTAACAACTATGTATATTGGAAAACTAGGATGAGAATTTTTGTTCAAGCAATGGATTACAGTGTTTGGAACATAATTGAAAATGGTCCATATATGCCAATCAAAATTGAGAATGTCACAAGTATACCTAAACCAAGTAGAAAATATGATGAGAATGACTTAAGAAAATTAAGCTTAAATGCTAAAGCTATGAACACCTTGTACTGTGCTCTAAATGGTGATTAGTTTAATAGAGTACAAGGTTGTAATAATGCATGAGATATTTGGCAATTACTCAAAGAAACACATGAAGGAACTAACAAAGTAAAAGAAAACAAACTAAGTATGCTTGTACATAAATATGAATTATTTTCTATGCATAGTGATTCATCTTCTTCTTCATCTGAAGATGAAGAAGTAGTAAACATGTGCTTCATGGCCAAGGAGGATAAGGTACATGACTCCTTTAGTGATTTAGATGATTTTGATGAAGATAATGAGTTGTTAGATGCATTCAATGATATGTTTAATGATTTTAATGCTTTGAAATCTAGATATAAACAATTGAAAAAGGAACACGTTGTACTAACTAAGGAACATGACAGTATAAATAATTCTTTGCAAGATTAATTGAATGCTCTTCCTAAGTATTTTTGGGCGGAAGCCGTCGCCACGACATGTGATGTAATTAACCGACTATCAATTTGCCCAATCTTAGAAAAGACCCCTTATGAGCTTTGGTCGGGCAAAACTCCAAGTGTTAAATACTTTAGGCTCTTTGGATGCAGATGCTATATTCTAAATACCAAGGAAAATCGACTTTGGAATTCTTCTAGGATATTCATTGTCGAGCAAAGCTTATAAGACGTTCAACGAGAGAACTCTAGTAGTTGAAGAATCAATGCATGTCACTTTTGATGAATCTCCTTCCTCATTGAGTAATATGGAAAAAAGTGATGAGCTTTTTAAAAGAACTAGATTCTTTAACTCTATAAGAAAATGAGATAGACTCTCTTGAAGTTACTCCCTCCAAAAATCATCCAAACTCCCTAGAATTGGAACCGAGTAGCAATACTAATCGAGATCTTCCTAGAGAGTGGAAATTTTCAAAAAGCCTTCAATTAGAAGATGTGGTAGGTGATCCCTCATTAGGCGTTTAGACTAGAGCTCCCTTAGGAATCTATGTGCTAATGTAGCTTTCATCTCTCACGTAGAGCCCAAAAACTTTGATGAGGCCATAACGGATGAAAATTGGATAATGGCCATGCAAGAGGAACTTAATCAATTTGAAGAAACCAAGTATGAGAGTTAGTTCCTAGACCTAATCACACTATCATTGGAACTAAATGGGTATTCAAGAATAAGTTAGACGAACATGGTGTTGTCATTAGAAACAAGGCAAGGTTAGTAGCAAATGGTTATAACCAAGAAGATGGTATAGATTTTGAGGAGACTTTTGCACCGGTAGCCCAAATGGAGTTGATTCGCATGCTTCTTGCCTATGCCTGCCAAAAAGACTTCACTCTATTTCAAATGGACGTTAAGAGTGCCTTCCTAAATAGATATATTATGGAAGAAGTCTATGTAGAGAAACTTATAGGCTTTGAAGCCTTTGATAAGTTAGACCATGTTTCTAAACTTCATAAAGCTCTCTATGGTCTTAAGCAAGCTCCTCGTGCTTGGTATGATAGGTTGAAGAACTTTCTCTTTGATAGAGAGTTCAAAATGAGAAAAATTGATTCAAATCTCTTCACTAACCATGTTGGTGATGACTTGCTTCTTGTCCAAATTTATATTATCTTTGGAGCTTCCAACAAAAAACTTTGTCAAAGTTTTGCTTCTATCATGGAAGATGAATTTGAAATGAGCATGATGGGGGAGTTTAAATTCTTGTTAGGACTTCAAATTAGACAATCCTTAGATGGAACTTTCATTTTCCAAGAGAAATATATCAAGGAATTGCTCAAGAGATTTGGTATGGACTCTTGCAAATCTTCTAACACACCAATAAATACCACAACAAAATTGGATAAGGATGAAGGTGGAAAAGATGTGGACATTAAGAGATTTCATGGTATGATCGTTTCATTGTTATATCTAACCGCTAGTAGATCCAATATTCTCTTTAGTGTTTTCCTTTGTTCTAGATTCCAAGCCTCTCCTAAGGAGTCTCACTTGAATGTCGTTAAAAGAATTTTAAAATACTTAAGTGGAACACTTGATTTAGTATTATGGTATCCCAAGGGTACTTCCTTTGATTTAATTTGATATACGGATTCAGATTATGTCGGGAGCCTTGTGGATAGGAAAAGTACTAGTGGCACATGTCAATTATTAGGAGAATCTTTATTAGTATCATGGTTTTCTAAGAAACAAAACTCCGTGGCACTCTCAACCACCGAAAGCGAATATATTGCGGCCGGTAGTTGTTGTGCACAAATGCTTTGGATGAAGCACACCTTAGAAGACAATAACCTTTCATTTTCTAAGATTCCAATAAGGTGTGACAACACTATTGCAATAAACATCACCAAAAATCCTATTTTACATTCTAGAACTAAGCATATAGAAATTAGATATCATTTTATCAAAGATCATGTCCAAAGAAGGGATGTTGTCTTGGAATTTGTCAACTCTTGCGATCAATTTGCAGACATATTTACTAAGGCTCTAGATGAGAAAACCTTTTGTGGAATTAGAGTTCAGTTGGGGGTAATTCAATTTGATGGTGCTTAGATGCATTATTTTCTTTCTGCTGTTTGCTGTGACAGCGGTCAACCTAATAGCGTGTATGTTGACCAGTCCTTCGAATCTATAAGAAAGCGGTCAACATAAACAATGGTATGTTGACGGTCCTTCAAATCTGCTTCAGATTGGTCAACATCATCCACGATTGGTCGACCGATATCCATTTTAATTGCCGTTTTAAAACCCTTTTCTCTTGTCGAAAAAATCTCCTGCTCTTCTCACTCATGCAAAAAACACTCCGACGACCACCATATCTTCCGGTCATTGTTCGGCACTCACTCCTCTCGATTTCTCTCTTCTCCACTTCCTATGGCCTCCACTTCTCAACCTCCAACTAAGAGGAAATGATCGGCTAAGTCAAAGTCCGATAACCCTCCTTCTCCTCCTCTAGCAATCGACAAACTTCTTTTCCGCAATGAGACGGCTAAAGATAGGTCTCCCAATACTTTCAATCCAAACCACTTATCTTGAGTAGGAATTTTCCTTCCCATTGTATTACGGGCATTGATATTTCCAAAACTACCGACTATTTGGGATTTACCACACTTTTTTGGCCTTAGGAAATGGTATAATGAAGAGGCAATTTGATTATTTTATGCCGATTTGCATTCAACTCCACATCCTTTTACTTTAAAGAGTTTTGTGTATGGCCAACCAATTAAGATCACCGTTTCATTTTTGCATTCCTTGCTAAATTGTCAAATTAACGAGCTCACCAATCAATACTACGAGCACGGGAAGGAGCCCTCCTTGGTTCGGTGCTCAGATTACAAGAATTTTTTTAGATTGGTTGCTCGAGATCCCAAAAATGTGCCTTACAAACCAAAAGCAAGTGACCTCAACATCACGGCATGACTAGTTCACCATATCACCACCTACCACCTTTTGCCTAAGGACAGGCATAAAGATCACATTAGTCACATGGAGCTATACGTCCTCGACATGTTCTTTCACCGGCGTCGCTTCAGTGCTTGTTTTATAATCATAAGATGTATGATGGATGTTTTGGATGTGGCATCAAAGTCCTTACCCTTCAATCTCCTACTGATGGAGATTTTCTCAAAGCAAGGTGTCGAGTTTCCACCCCCACTCTTTTATCAAAGTTAGGAACCTTGATATCTATTCTGACACCACACTTGCACGTATGGGCTTAGCCCAAGATGATTATGGGCTTTGGCACTACAAGAAAACCTTGCCTCCCCGACCAACTACCTCTTCTACTTCGTGTGATCCTCCTTTGATTGCAAATGAGATTCACATTCCACCTGAGCATCAGACCACTCGCGGACAGCATCGCTCACCCACTTTGATGGAAGACCGCTTTGATATGGTAACTGGTCTTATCTCCAGCCTTGCATCCTCTGTTGAGTCACTCCACAGGAAAGTTGATGATCTTAAGAGGTAGGTTGATGCTTGCGATGAGTATTTTGAGGAGGAAGAAGACCATGAAGAACAAGAGTCAGCGCGTTCGAGATCTCCAGCTCAGTCCACTTCAGCCCCTATTTTCGAGTCATCTCCTACTTCGGCTCCTATACTTGAGCAATCTGTCCCACCGGCTTGTGATCCTAACATGGTGTTGTATCCACTCTCGGTACGGAGTTGATCTAATCTCAAGTGGGAACCGTGGTCCTAGATTCTCCATCCACTGTGCCTATAGCTTCTCTAGTTCTGGATGTGCCTGGATCACCTCTTGTAGGATCTCCATGCGAGTAGTTTTAGATTTGTTAGATATTTTGTGTCATTTCTCCTTCGGTAAAGAAAATATTCTCATTATCGCTCTTTGTTCCTTACTGCTTTCTCTCTTTGTGATTGATTTAACATTTTTTTTATAATGCCAATGGGAGAGATAGGATGCATTATTCTATGTATTAGTCATGATTGAATGATGAGTCATAATTGAATGATTGATGAAATGTTATGTTTGAATGATTCTATGCCTTAGTTGGGGAAGCATGCATATTCTATGGGGGAGTACTTAAAATTTTTGTGAATATAGTCAATTTATCTTTCAATTGGATTGTCATCATCAAAAAGTGGGAGATTGTTGGCTTTAAAGATGTTTAAAGTAACCAACTATTTTTTATGATAATTATCGTTTATGTGTATTATTGATTAACTATGTGATGTGCCACGGATGGCACCACTCGATTGATGAAGCAAACTATTTTTCTGATGAGTTTGTTAATTTTGTAGGAGGCTCTTTTCATAAAAGGCTTATCAAGAAGCCAATTATGAAGGGGAAAACATGCTTCCTTTTTGACAACTCTTTTGCATCCGTGGCATGGAAGGGTGATCCAAACCACCTAGGTGATGATAGCACCACTTTTGGTTTCGGCCCAGGATGACCTCCGGGGCTTGTGCGGCTGTTTTGAACACCTTCCGGACCTGATTTGGCCAAGCTAGCTTCTACAAATATGTGGCCAACATCCTAAGGTTTCCAGAATGTGGCGGAGTATAAAATTTGGATAACAATTGCCCAGCCAACGAATGCCATTACAGAGGCATCCAGAAGATGGAGCGGCCCGGGAGCATCCAACCCATGGTGGCCGATCCATGGCCATGTTTGGGCCCAACGGAAAGGAAGGCCCAATTACATCATTTTACACCATTGGAGCAGCAGCTAGCAGCCCAAGGAAGTGCCCAACCCTTGGTCCAAGAAGGATGCAAATGATCAACGCCGATTGGCCTAGGGCTATCCAACAATTGATGGACCAAACCTTGCCTAAAGCCTCATCAACCTTGAGCACGTATTAGAGCCCCACAAAGTTTGGCAAGTGAGGCCCAGCAATGAAGGTTTGCTTGTCCCCTTGGAGATATTTTCTTGTTTGGGATACTTGTAATAATGTATTTATTCTAGGGTTTGAAGTTTGGCCTAAGGGATGGTTCGGTTTGAACCATTCTTGTTGGATTTTTGGTTCGGTTTGAACCAATCCAACCCCCACTTTATTGGAACTAATGGAAGGTTCTATTCTTCCAAGTTCCTTTGTGTTTTCATTGTAGTTGGACGTGAGTTAGGGTTTGGGTGGTTTGCAAGTGGATGGTGGGGCCCTTTTCCCACCTAACACCTACATTAGCCACTCATTTGCCCTAATTTTAGGTTTTTATTTTTGTTTATTTCTTTTGTGTAATTTGGAGGGAGTATGAAACCCTCCCCACGTCTATTGTAAGGTAGAAAAAGATCGGATAAAAGAAGAAGCTTGAAGCTCCTCTCCCTTTTTATCACGGCTTTTCATCCAAAGGTGAGTAATATCCTTTGTTATGGATTGTCTTTGGTGTTGGTGATTTAGCTAGGATCACTAAGCCTTTGTTACAACCTTCCTCCTCAATTGATTAGGATTGAGGCAAGCTTGGAAGTCCCATAGCCCTCACTCCATCCCATTTGTTTCGGGTCTTTTGTTGTTTGGTGTTATTTGTTGTTGTTATTTCTTTATCTAGTGGATTTTGTGCATCAAAAGTCCAATTCGTGCCATTTCTATTTTCCGTGAACAAAAGTCCCCAATTTTATGGCTGTGAGTTCCTCTTTCATGGGTTGAAATAACTGTTCTTTACGTTTAGCCACAGCCTCTCCCCATCAAGAGTTATGCATGCTTTTTCCACTGCCTTCTACCCGAACTTCTGAAATCGGGCAGTTCTGTCCATCAATTTTCCATCAAGCATATCTTCCAATCTACCTGTGCCTTTCCCCTAAAACCACTTGCAATTTCTTCCCACTTCGTTGAAGTTAAGTTTTGCAATTTTCCCATTCCCAGACTCCCTAAATTGGAAGTTGTGCCGAAGTCTTTCACTACCTACTGCACTGTCAAGCCCTATATGTCTGTTTGTGTATTAGAAACTAGTCCCGTGGCATTTTATGTTCTACACGTGCTATTACTCTGAATTGTGGACCAAGCCTAGCCCGTTTCTTAAATTTTGAGTCCACCAAATATTAGCCCAAACGCACGGGTCCATTTGTCGCCTCGTCCAGTATTCTCCCCTGTTTCTGCTGACCCTACTGTTCTCGGCAGATTGCAATTGTGTTCGCATTTGCCTTATCTTCCCCGACACCTCCTCCTACCCCAAGTGTGTCATTTGGTATTAGAGCCAAAGATCCCTTCCCACGCATTCCTTTTCATTTGATTTGTTTCAGGTTGCAAGATTAAAACATGAGGAGACATTATGGAGTAACCCGTGAAGCAACCCGAGGCATTGTTCCACCACATGAGCGATCATCGATGACTCCCATTCGAAGATGTGCCGAATCAAGCCTCCAAAGTCAACTTGAAGACATCAACCAGAGGCTAGACCTTTTTATACAACGTTTGGATAGAACCACAACACCAAGAAAGTCACCGATAATCCCGGCTTCAAAGAGATGGTCCGATGATATCGAAAGAAAAGCTCGGTTGCAAGAATCAGAGGAACACCAAACCAATTCTTTCCTTTTTTCCAAGCCCATGTCTATGGTCAAGGAACAACCACACATGATGAACCCGTGCAGCCCAATGCATAAACATGAAGAAGGCACTTGGCCATGGAATAAAGAGACTATGAACTTGGAATCTCTCGGCCTAGACTATACGAGCTCTCCATGTTCCTCCAAAGAAGCCATGACCATAATGGAAGATACCACTCCTAGAAGAAACCCGAGCCAAGAAGGGTTTTACTACTTCACCAAAGAAGGAGTGAGTTATGCTAAGGTAGCCTCCATGGATGTTAAAGAGAAAAAGGAAATGAAGCCATTCACCGAGCATGCAAATGCTCTCATCCAAGTGACCTAGAAGCAAAACTTGGACATCTCCAATCCATTTCGTATGGAAGCCTCACACCGATGCACGGAAGCTAAGGAGGAGCTTAAAGAGCTCCTAGTAATCAGCCCTCAATGTGAAATTAGCCAAGAGATTGAAGGGGCCAAACCGCACTAGGTTGTGGCCGAGATGTTTGACTTACCTCAACCTTTGAATCATGAAGTTCTTTATAAATTGTGGATTGATCATCCATGCTATGATGATAATGTTGTTTTGTTGGAGGACAATTTTGGGATTGATATTGCGGGTGAACTAATGGGTGCAAACAAATCATTGATCAACGATCACAATATATTGTTGCCTATTAATGTGGTTGTTATTATGAAACATGGTTTGGATATTTCTATGTGGAATCATAAATATTGGCTTGTTGCATTTCAAGAGGCCGAGAAGTTAGAAAAGTTTTGGGGCCAGCTTAAGAAACGTATTTTGGGAGACAGTTATTTCAATGGTCTAATCTCATTGTGCACCAAAGACCATAGCTCCATTAAGGCCCCTAGTGTCCATTGTCCCAAGAAGAAGATAGTGATCAAATGGACCTCAAGAGATCAAGCAAAACATGATGAGGTCACGGGAACAAGGTGGAAAACTAAGGGGTTGCATGAAAAGTTCAAGCCAACCACCTGGGAGAAAATTTTTTCCTATGATAAACTTATGTGCCGGGCACAAAGGAGGACCAAATTCAAAGAAGGAGACTTGGTATGGCTTAACTTACAAAAGGAAAGGTTCTTCAAGCAACAAAGGTCGAGATTTAAGCCATGGACCGAGGGACCTTTCATGATAACGGCAAGAGCTAGACTTAATGCCTATCGACTCAAGTTACCCGGGATGTATGAAGTGTCGACTACCTTCCATGACCTAACCCTATTGCCTTTGATGAAGATGGCATGGAAGAGGAAGAGATGGAAGCAAATTTGGATTTGAGGACAAATCCTTTCCAACCTCGGGTGGATGATGTGCCACGGATGGCACCACTCGATTGATGAAGCAAACTATTTTTCTGATGAGTTTGTTAATTTTGTAGGAGGCTCTTTTCATAAAAGGCTTATCAAGAAGCCAATTATGAAGGGGAAAACATGCTTCTTTTTTGACAACTCTTTTGCATCCGTGGCATGGAAGGGTGATCCAAACCACCTAGGTGATAATAGCACCACTTTTGGTTTCGGCCCAGGATGACCTCCGGGGCTTGTGCGGCTGTTTTGAACACATTCCGGACCTGATTTGGCCAAGTTAGCTTCTAACAATATGTGGCCAACATCCTAAGGTTTCCAGAATGTGGCAGAGTATAAAATTTTGATAACAATTTCCCAGCCAATGAATGTCATTACAGAGGCATCCAGAAGATGGAGCGGCCCGGGAGCATCCAACCCATGGTGGCCGATCCATGGCCATGTTAGGGCCCAACGGAAAGGAAGGCCCAATTACATCATTTTACACCATTGGAGCAGCAGCTAGAAGCCCAAGGAAGTGCCCAACCCTTGGTCCAAGAACGATGCAAATGATCAACGCAGATGGCCTAGGGCTATCCAACAATTGATGGACCAAACCTGACACGCTCGGGGTTATGAGAAGTGTCGGGAGAAAGAAGACACAAGGGTAATCTGCCAAGGAGAAAGTCCAAGACAGAAACAGTGAGGTGTAATGGTTAATGTTCCAAATGCATACAGGATTAAGTCAAATAAACTCAGCCAAATGAAACTTTAGGAAGTGGACTAAGCTGGGCCAAATTTTCAGCTTGAAAACACGTGAAGACTCAAAAGGGCACAGGAATACTTTTGAGTGTACAAACAGACACAAAACAGAAAACAGTGACGTGGAGGGGGTAAAGATTTCTGCACAACTTCAAATGCAGGCAACCTGGGAATGTAAAAATTGTCAGAAAACAACTTTAATGAAAGGGAAAAAAAATCCAAGTGTTTTGATGAAAAAAGACACGGTAGGTTAGGAGATATGTAGGTTGGAAAATGGATGGACAGAAACTATTCGATTTCGGGAACTCGGGCAGAATGGGGGAAGTTGTAAGTACAACTTTTGATGGGCGAAGGGTTTTGGTAAAAGGAAAGAACAGGAATTTCAGGCCATTAAAGAAGAATTCACAACCAAAAATTTGGGGTTTTTACTCACGGAAAATAGAAATGACACAGAGTGGACTTTTAGTGCACGAAATCCACTCGGGTAGAAATAAAAACAGCAACCAACACACAAGCAACAACACAATCACAATAACAAA
>QAOC01049658.1:20351-46279 GCA_003255005.1 Begonia fuchsioides | reverse complement strand
TTTTTTTATTTTTGATTTAGCCAAGGTGGTATTTCAAACGGGTAACTCATTTAATTGCAACGGAGTTTCTCCCATTGTTCCCTTTATTTTTTGATTCCACCCATCGAGTATCCAAAAGGCTCACTCGAAAATTGAAAGTGGATTGGGAAATTGCAAATACACTTCACCGTTCATCCACACAGTCCCGATGAAGTGTTACTCAACGATCATCCACTTAAGTCCCGAAGAGTATTATATTCACACACCGATTATGCACCGATCATCCACTTAAGTCCCGGTGAACTACGAATGTTGTGTTTGTCCTTATTTTCGGACTTTTTATGCCTCATTTTTTTTTCTTTTTCCCCAAACTTGTCACCATGTCACTCTTCACCTAAAAAAAATCTGTTTGTTTCAAACATTTATTCGAGCTAAGTTTCAAAAATATCAAATTTAAAAAAAACATGATAGCTCTTAGGAAAATTGGGAAAAATGATGTTCAAAGTAACAATTTCGTGTAAAGGGGAATTACAATTTTAAAGTTTCTCCTAAATTAATTAGAGTTAAATTGTCAGTAATAAGTAATACCTGAAAATTATTAGATGACTTAGGAAAATAGATGTCCATCATTAAACTATGTCAATATGATTGCTTGTTTTTCAATTTTGGTATAGCGGATTAGGACAATTTTTTCTTCATTTGATATGATTTCGGTACACCCTCATCCCCAAACTTTAAAATTGACAATGCCCTCATTGTCAAGCCCAAAACAACAAAATAGACTGAAATAAAAAAAAAAAACAGAAATCCAAAAAGAGTAGAGAAACTCCCTCATGAAGATCATTCAGACTCATTGTCTTTTGGGCTGCCGGAATAAGCTGGGTTGTCGGCATTGTTGGGTTGCGATCGGGCTTCCAATTTTTCCAGAATGTCCAGCATGTAGTGCTGCTGGATCTCCAATTGGCTTAGACGGGTTTCCATGAGCTGCAGACTCTTGAAAATTTCCGCTGGAAACCTGTTCGCTTCAGATGCTGCAGCTCTGCGTGCAGCATCGGGGACATGGGTGTCTCCCTCGTCGGGTTCTTCATTATCCTCCTGTGTAATTCGGTTTATAGTGATAGGGGTAATCATACTTGTATGACGGAGCCTGGCTTCTGTGTCCAGAACTTGCACTCTAGCATGAATACAAAGTTCGGATACCAATGATGGAAAGAGGAATTGACTCCCCTTCCTTGTGGCGTTCACGCAGAGGCTCCGGTATATGATCATCCCGACATTAATTGGTTTTCCGGTTAAAATGCAGTAAAGGAGGATGGCTCGCTCTCTGGTTACATGTTGACCATGAGAGGAAGGAGAGATGCGGGATTTCACGAAGTGGTACCAACACTTCGCACTCGGAAGGAGCGAGGCTCGAGATATTGTAAAGGCTCCGAGCTTTGTGATTCGCCAAATAGTTCCCGGCAGAGCCACTGTGTCGAGAACTTCTGAGAGAAACTCCGGCATTGTATTCTCCGAGTGGGCGAAGAATTCGTCGGTGGCGTTGGGGAGCTTGTAGAATGCGTTTATTCGCTCGGGCGTTATGGGTACCATCTTGTGTCGGACCATGATTTCTTCCAGGATGTCACCTGAAAAGTTAGAATAAAATTCTCTCACCAGGGAGAGAATCGGCTCAGCAGGTTGGGCACAAAGAATTGCCCAACCTCGCTTCCTAATCGTGTCGGTGAGATATGCCGGGTACTCCTTGTAAGTGCCGGCGTTGAGTAGAAATCCCTTTTCAGCGGCAAAATTCCGCTTCTTGTAATCCTGCTCGTATCTGTGACGAGCTTCTTCAGAAACAAAGGCTGGTTTTGCTGGCCTCTTGATTGCAAAAGTCTTTGGGCGAGGTGGAGTGCGTGATGTTTGCACTGGGGTTGCTGTCGATGCTGTAGCTTTGGGCAGAGGTACCGTCGTCTTTGGCGGTAAGGTGTTTGGGGCAGCAACTCTTCTTTTTCGCCCTGTTTCTTTAAAGAAAGGTACTTGAATGGGTATCTTTTTGATTTCAGCAGCAGAAGAACGGGTGGTTCTTGATGAAGGTGATGGAGCGTCGGGATTGGAGATTGGAGTTGTTGATTTTGGTGGCGAACACGGCGGAGCAGCGGCTGTTTTCACAGCCTTCGGCTTCAGAATGGAGGAAATCGGGGCGTCAGATTTGGGGGAGACTTCCCGTGATGGTGGTGGTGCTTGCTTGCTGGCGGTTGACTCACCGCCTTTCGGTTTACGAATAAGAGGAGTCGGGGTGTCCGATTCCGTTTCCGAGTCGGAAGACGAAATAGAAACCGGCGGCTCATCTCTTCATTGCTTCTTCATTGACGGTTGTGCGGCGAGTCTAGCGGATACTCGCATCCGCTGCGCCTTTGCTGGTGGTGGTTGTCTCTTCTTCGGTGGAGCGGGGTTCTTCGTTGTCGGCATCAAAAGTTGCCGTTTCTTTATCGTCGCCTGGGCGGATGTCTCTGCGGCAGTTTCCATTGGTGATTGCACGGGAGTCGGTCTTTTCTTTGGTGTGATCTTCCGATGGCGTTTCGGCGGTCGGGGTTCTGGTGACGGACTCCTTTCGGTGGCCGGAGCATTGACGCCTA
The DNA here is from genome assembly GCA_003255005.1 of Begonia fuchsioides. NCBI lineage: Eukaryota > Viridiplantae > Streptophyta > Magnoliopsida > Cucurbitales > Begoniaceae > Begonia > Begonia fuchsioides. Next base: position 43,685 of record QAOC01049658.1, on the reverse strand, counting down.
CATCGCCGGCATCTTCATCGGGAGTATCCTTCCACGGAAAAATGAATGACGGTGTCTTTCCATGTCAGGTACAGAATCGGCGCTGGCTCCATCGATTTGTCTCCTGGGTTTCTTGAGAAATCTTGATGTTTCTCCCGAATGCTATGGCTTCTGTTTATAAAGATGATAGAGAGGCGGTCATTTGAAATTAAAAAAATATTATTTACCGCTTCTCTTGGAAAGTTGATCGGGCGGTAACTTCCTCTTTGCTTTCCCGCTCAGTCCAATCAGATTGGACCAATTTCTTCTCTTGATTTTCCTATAGTCAAATTGTGCATGCTTCCATTTAATCAATGCCGTGTCAGTCTTGCAGCATCATTCAGGCTATCTGTCCTACAAAATAAAACATAAATAAAAACTAATAACTATTAAAAATAAAGGGTTGCCTCCCTGTAGCGCTACGTTTTCCGTCTGCAGCCAGACGTCGTTATGGGCTCATTCAGCATCCTCTAATGAGATGGAGACGTGATCATCATCTTGTGGGCTTGGCCCAAGATAAGGCTTTACTCGTTGGGCATTCACCTTGAAGTTCTTCCCGGCGTCATCACGAAGTTCAATCACTCCGTAAGCATTGATTGCAGTGATCAAGAATTGTCCCGTCCATCTTGATTTTAATTTTCCCGGAAATATCTTCAATCTTGAGTCATATAGTAGTACTTGTTGCCCGACATTGAATGTCCTTTCTTGGATGTTTTTGTCATGCCATCTCTTGACTTTTTATTTGTAAATTTCTGCATTCTCATAAGAGTTTTGCCGAAATTCTTCTAACTCATTGAGTTGTAATAATCTTGCTTCTCCCGCGGCTCCTTCGTCCATGTTCAATTTAGCAACCGACCAATACGCCTTATGTAATAATTCGACCGGTAAATGGCAAGCTTTGCCAAAAACAAGTTGAAACGGTGATGTTCCAATTGGAGTCTTGAAAGCTGTACGGTAAGCCCATAAAGCATCGGGTAATTTCTCGGCCCAATCTCTTCTACCGGTATTAACAACTTTTTCCAGAATTCTTTTGATTTCCAGGTTAGAAACCTCTGTTTGTCCGTTTGCTTGAGGGTGATACGGTGTTGTAACTTTGTGCTTTACTCCATATTTTTCAAGTAACTGCTTGAATTTCCGGTTGCAAAAATGACTTCCTCCATCACTAATGATTGCTCTCGGTGTGCCAAATCTCGTAAATATATTTTGATGAAGAAAACGAGTGACAACCGAAGAATCATTAGTGGGAAGAGCAATTGCTTCTACCCACTTTGATACGTAATCCACTGCGAGTAAAATATATTGGGTCCCGTAAGATGAAGGAAACGGGCCCATGAAATCAATACCACATACATCGAAGATCTCGACTTCTAGGATATTCGTTAGCGGCATCTCGTATTTTCGTGTAATATTTCCCATCCGTTGGCATCTGTCACATGATCTTACAAATGCATTTGCATCTTTAAATAACGTAGGCCAATGCAAACCTGATTGGAGGACTTTAACAGCTGTTCGGGTTCCTCCAAAATGTCCTCCATACGGTGAGGCATGGCAATGCTGTAGCACCGATGCGACTTCGTGTTCCGGAATGCATCTCCTAACGATCTGATCCGCGCATTGTATAAATAAATATGGATCATCCCAATAGTAGTTGCGTACCTCTTTTAAAAACTTCCTCCTCTGTTGATAGGTGTAATCGAATGGGATGATTCTACTAGCTAAGTAGTTCACAATATCGGCGTACCAAGGTAGTGCCTCGGCTTTAAAAATCTGTTCGTCCGGGAAAGTCTCTGTAATTGCCGTCTCATCTTTCTGTGGCTTCTCTTATTCTAGTCGTGATAGATGGTCGGCAACCTGATTATCCGTACCTTTTCTATCAATTATCTCTAGGTCGAATTCTTGTAGCAACAGAATCCACCTAATTAAGTGCGGCTTGGCATCTTTCTTCGAAAACAGATACTTTATAGCAGAATGGTCGGTGTGTACGATGACTTTAACACCAATTAAATATTGTCTGAATTTTTCGAAAGCAAAAACTACGGCCAGCAGTTCCTTCTCGGTTGTTGTGTAATTCAGCTGTGCATCGGATAGTGTTTTGCTAGCATAATAAATCGGATGTACAACTCGGTTGTGCTTTTCTCCTAGCACCGCTCCCAAGGCATAATCGCTAGCATCGCACATAATCTCGAATGGTTTTGTCCAATTTGGTGCAGTAATAATTGGGGCCGAGATCAGCTTGCGTTTTAATTCTTCGAAAGCTTGTTGGCATGCATCATCAAAGAAAAATACTTTGTCGTTTTCCAGCAATGAGCAGAGTGGTTTGGAAATATTTGAGAAGTCTTTGATGAATCGGCGGTAAAAACCGGCATGTCCTAAAAAGCTTCGTATTCCTTTTACGGAGGTAGGTGAAGGCATTTTTTCAATAACTTCAATCTTGGCTTTATCCACCTCCATCCCTGATTTGGAAACTCGATGTCCGAGAACAATTCCTTCGGTTACCATAAAATGGCATTTTTCCCAATTTAGAACTAGGTCTGTCTCGGTGCAGCGTTTCAATACTAATTCCAAATTTTGTAAGCATGTGTGAAAAGAATCTCCAACCACAGAAAAATCATCCATAAATATTTCCAGAAAATCCTCAACCATGTCCGAAAATATGGACATCATGCAACGCTGGAACGTTGCTGGAGCATTGCATAACCCGAATGGCATTCGCCGGTAGGCGAACGTACCATAGGGATAGGTAAATGTTGTCTTCTCATGATCTTCTGGTAGAATTGCAATTTGATTGTAACCTGAATATCCATCTAAGAAACAATAAAACTCTTTACCAGCTAATCGGTCGAGCATTTGATCGATGAATGGTAAGGGAAAGTGGTCCTTCCTTGTCATCGTGTTGAGCTTCCGATAGTCCATACAAACTCGCCAACCAGTAACTGTGCGGGTTGGAATTAATTCGTTGTTCTCATTGGTTACCACGGTTGTTCCTCCTTTCTTTGGGACACATTGGACCGGACTTACCCATGAACTATCCGAAATTGGGTAAATAATACCTGCGTCCAATAGCTTGATAATTTCCTTTTTCACCACCTCTTTCATGACTGGATTCAGTCGGCGTTGTCCTTCAACTGATGGCCGGTAATCATGCTCAAGCAGAATTTTGTGCATGCATATACTCGGACTAATTCCCTTGATGTCAGCAACCGTCCAAGCAATGGCATGTTTATATCTCTTTAATATTTCCAGTAATTCGGCTTCCTGTAATTCATTCAATTGAGAAGAAATAATAACAGGTAAGGTGTCACCTGTTCCGAGGTAAGCGTACTTCAGATGCTGTGGCAACGACTTCAGCTCCAGTTGCGGTGGTTCGTCTATCGAGGATTTCATCTCTCGATGTTTTTATCTCCTCTGTCCAGGACTTCGGTAGCTTGTGCCCTAGACTTTTTCCAAGTTCGTGGGTCAGATGGATCGAACTTGAATTCCCGTTTGGGTGGTCTTACTTCTCTCCTTTCCACAAAATCGGATTCGTCATCCGCGATGGCGTAACATTCTTTAGCTTCTTTTGAATCTTTTAAAGCATTCAGGACGTTGAACGTGACCTCTTCATCATTCACCCTCATAGTGAGTTCTCCTTTTTCTACGTCGATAAGAGTTCTCCCGGTGGCCAAGAATGGTCTTCCCAAGAGGATCGGGACCTCTCGGTCAACTTCATAATCCAAAATAATGAAATCAGCCAAAAAAATAAATTTATCGACTTTTACCAGCACGTTCTCGATGATTCCTTCCGGGTAGCCTATGGATCGATCGGCAAACTGTAATGTTACTGTTGTCGGCCTTGCTTTTCCAACGTCCAACTTCTTAAAAATTGACATCGGCATGAGGTTGATGCTAGCTCCTAGGTCACATAGAGCTTCGCCAATATGTTGATCTCCGATCGTGCATGGAATCGTAAATTTCCCAGGATCACGTAACTTTGGCAGGATCTTATTTTGTACAATATAACTGCTTGCTTGAGTCATCGCCACAGTTTCGTATTCCTCTATTTTTCGTTTCTTTGATACGAGATCTTTCATAAATTTCGCATAATTCGGCATTTGTTCTAAGGCCTCGACCAGTGGAATATTGATGTGTAGTTGTTTCAACATATCCAAGAATTTCCCGAATTGTTTGTCCTGATTCTTTTTTTGTAGCCTTTGTGGAAAAGGCGGTGGAAGTCTCTCGGCTGGTGCAATTGTCTTTTGATGTTGTGCGGGTGTTGCAGCATTAATATTAGCATCAGGGTCGTTAATCTGTTCTGAGCCTTCCTCCTTATCAGCGTCGGTGTTCTTCTCCTTGGTTCTTTCTTTAGGTCTTTCCTCAGAGTCTTTTACAGTTTCCACTTCTCTGCCGTTGCGCAAAGTAATGGATTTGCACTGTTCTTTTCCTTCTCGTTTTGAAACTTTGGTATCGCTCGGCAACATTCCCGTAGGTCTATTATTCAACGATAGAGCAAGCTGACCTACTTGATTCTCCAGATTCCTATGAGATGCGGCTTGATTCTGAATCGCCGCATTCATATTTTGCATCATCAGCTCGGATCGTTCCATAAATTCGCTGACCTTTTGTTCGAACGTCTTGGATTGTTCGGGTTGTTGTTGTGGCCGGTTTGCTTGAGTCGGAAAACTCTGATTATACCCTTGTTGAGGCTGGAAGTACTGATTCGGATTGCGTGGTGGCTGATTCTGGCTCCACTGATTATTTGGCTTCCAACCTTGATTGAAATTATTGCTCCGATTATTCCCAACATAATTTACTGCTTCGGGATTTGAAGGGCAATACTCGTACGTATGATCTTCCGAGCAGAATGAACATGAGATACTCTTAACTTGCTGTGGGTTGGCTTGTTGCATATTCATGTTCCTGAGGGTGTTATTTAGTGTAGTCATCTGTGCCGCTAGAGCCATAACAGGATCTATATCAAGGATTCCGGGTGTGCTGTTCGTCGATGTTTTCTTCGGTGCTGCAGCTCTCTCTGTCGGCCATTGATAATTGTTAGTCGCCATATTATCCAAAAGTTCAAACGCGTCCGCGCATGATTTAGATAAAATTGCGCCATTTGCTGCTGCATCTAAGAAAGATCGAGTTTGTCCTTAAAGTCCATTATAAAAAGTTTCCAGTTGTACCCATTTGTTGATGCCATGATTCGGACATTGGCGAATTAATTCCTTGAACCTCTCCCATGCTTCATACAGGGATTCAGTGTCCTGTTGTCTGAATGTCATGATCTCCCCTCTCATCTTTGCGTTCTTCACCGGTGGAAAATATTTGAGTAGAAACTTCTTGGCTAGATCTTCCCAAGAAGTGATAGAATTCGGTGGCAAAGAATTCAGCCATGCTTTTGCTCGGTCTCGGAGTGCATAAGGAAATAGCTTTAATCGGAGAACCTCCCGATTAACAGCCGTATCTTCGAACGAATCACACAAAGATGTGTATTCCGTAATGAAAGCGTTCGGATCTTCGGATGCCGATCCATTAAACGTACCTATTGTTTGCAGCATTTGAAACATAATAGGCCTTAATTCACACCTTACCTCGTTGTTGACGGGTCAGAAAATTCCAGGATTAAGCCGCTCCAAATCCGGAATTGCATAATCCCGAACCGGTCTTTCATGATTGGGACCTTGATTAATCGGTGGAATTTGAGCCATCGGTTCTTCTTTGACCACTTCTCGTTGATTTTGAATTTGGCGTCTTCTTTCACGAAGTGTTCTTTCAGGCTCGGGATCGTAGGGAATGAGCTCGTTGTTCCCTTTGTTTTGCATAAATTCCTGAAAAAGATTAAAAGAACCGTAAAAATACTTTCTTTTTATTTTTCAAATTTTTCGAATTAGTGTTAGTAATATTAACAATACTTCACAAGAAATTCTAAAAATCAAAAATTTCGTTGTCCCCGGCAACGGCGCCAAAAACTTGTTGCTTGAAAATGTAATCGCAAATAAACGCAAGTGCACGTATCGCAACGTAGTAATAAAAATATCGATCCCACGAGGACAAGTCAACTTTCAATTTAGAGAAATAATTGCAAAGTAAAAGAAATAAACTAAAAATGTTAGCTTTAAATATTTACAAAAAGAATTAAAGAATAAAGAATAGGTTTTTCATCATTTGATTGGGTTTTCATCTAATCTAATATGCAAGAAATAAATTGCAGAAAATAAAGTGCATAAAAGTAAAGTGGTGGTCGAATCGAGAATTAGAATTAACCTCGGAAAGAACTAACTATGATTGACTTAAGCAAATCAACATAAAAAATTCAGACTTTGATTAAACTAAACAACTCAATAACTTATGCTGTCAAGACTTGTAAAATCGATGAAAGTTAAAACGAAAGACAAAGGAGAGAATTTTGGTCCTCGCCGTCGGAAACCGTTGTTCACACAGCCCCGTTCCCTCGCCGTCGTGATCGCCGTCACCGACCTCTTCCACGGATTTACGCCCGGGCTTGATCGCAAGCTTGTTCTCTAATTCTAGCACACCCAATTCGTGGTGTTAACCTTTCTTTAAGTAGTCTTCGTGCGGCTGTAGCAGATCGGAAAGGAGGTTGCGAGTTTGGAGGAAGATTTGGGTAGATTTGGAAGGTAGTTGAGATTAGGAAAGTTTCCAAATCTTCAAGATATTCTTGTTTCCAAATATGATTTTGAGTTGACTCTTCCTTCTTTTTCGTGATCTTCCAGCTTCTTTCTTGCTCTGCAATCCATCTTTAAACTTGGCAACTGCATCTAAACAAAATATTGTGAAAATACGAAATCTAGAAATATTGTTGAAAATCACGTAAAATCTGCGTTTTTAGATGCTGTTGCGATGCTACGGCATTTCCGCGATATTTGCCTAAAAATCCGATTTTTGAATAAAACATTATATGATCACAAGCAATTTATCAATAAAATCCCGTGAAATATTAGGTCTTTTCAAGGCCTAACAAGGTGCTAAGTGTTAGAGCATAGGGCTTAGGATTTAGGGTTTTGGCCTTATAGCTAATAGCTTAGAGCTTAATGTTTCGGCTTTGGGCTTAAGATTTTAGGCTTAATGCTTAGGGTTTTGAGTAGAGGTCTGAGAGTTTCAACCATTAAACTTAGATCTTAGGGCTTAGGGCTAAGGCATATTGTAACGCCCGATTTTTCGTTTGCTTAATTATTATTATTTTTTTTTTTACACATGTACTCTCTTTAAACAATTTAAGGTAAAACTTATCAATTTGAAATCCTTGAGATAAAATACAGCGGAAGACTTTTGTTTAACTTCATCAAGACCAATTATATTACAAAATAGTTATAAACTAAACATCATATTATACATTCGTTTTAAAACATAACATTTTCATTTACATGAGCCACCCACTGGTCAAAATTGCACTAACAGCCGCAAGCTTCAGCGATGGACGTACTCCACAACCTCAAGCATTTATTATCCCTACATTACAAAGCTTATTAAATGAGCCTAACGCTCAGTAAGTTAATCCATAACAATAAAACATTCGTGTGACCTTTATGCATATGCTGCTTTATAAAAACAATGAATTTTATTTCATTTTCGTGGTGTGGATCCGCCCCCCATATCACGACCATCCACAAAACTTGAATTCAGAGTTTACATCACGTATATCATCATTTCATTTCTTTTCTTTCACTTAACAGTCCAGTTAATGTGGGTAATACCGTCTAGGGGAGAGTAGGCACCATTTGGTTCAACCTCTCGGGACAGCCAAACTCAACCCCGCCCCACATGTAACTATCATGAAAATCATGCATGTAAATCATTTTCGTATTTTTCTTAAAACCATGATGCATGAACAATTAAAATGCATGAACACGTAAACATAAAATAAAATATACAATTCAAACATTGCAAGCATTCTAAACATGCATCTTTATTCTAACACCAAACATCAATCATTCATCATACAAGGCACACAAACATATCATCAAATAAATTGAGGTCGGTGTATTGTGCAGTACACCCCAAACAATCTAGCATATTTCATAATCATAAAATCCTAATCTTTGTAATGTAGTCCCCTTAGGGCCAATCACATGCAACATTAACTTACCTTAGGTCCTTAGCTTTATTGAAAACTTGATCAATACGTTGCTGCACTTGAAAAACCTAAAACGCAAGTAACATTATTCATTAACTTCAAAAAACCATAACTTCTTCGATAATTCTCCATTTCTAATGATTAAAGTGTCAAATTGTTCCTTAAACAGTCCACTATAACTTCTTAGGAGACATCCAATTCAGAAAACAAAAGCATATTGACTTACGTCGACAAAACAGAGGGCATTCACTGTTTGAACAGTGATTTAGGTCGACATAAACTTTCTGGGGTCGACCCATGTCGACAAACAGAGACGTCGCTCTTCTGGAATTGAGTTTCGGTCGACCCAAACTACAAGGGGTCGACCCAAACTCCCGGTTACTCGAGTGTTTAGATGGCCCTCACCTCACCTCTATTCCCGACAGCCTCCATCACCTCGCACCATCCCGGGTAATCATCAATCACTCCCTCCCGAACCACTCTTCTATTCTCTCGAGCCATTCCCTCATACCCATCACCCCACTTCCGCAAAACCCTTATTTACCGAGTGAAATACCCTCCGTTTTCCCAAAACCTCCAAGTTATTCCATCTGCGCCCTCATCCTCCTTCCCGGGCGCATCCTGAGCATCCACGGTAAGCCTTAGCGCGATCCCCGCGACCGAAGGCACACCATCGTTGTATCAGAGCCTAGGTTACTCTCCGAGTCCTAAAGGTAAAATTTTTACGCTTAAAAATTCAAACTTTATTATGATGACTCGAAGCGGAGCAATCCACAACGGTGGCCGAGATCAAGCCACCTCTTCCGTTTCAACGATCGCCTCCGAGCCGCATGAAATGGATCCACACGTTCAAGGGCGATTCGACGCCCTTAATCGGAGAATGGACGAACAAGAAGCCTTCAACCGGAGGATGGATGCCGTTCTCCAAAGGCTAGACAATGCCACCACGCAAACCGCACCCGCTCAACCGTATGAACCTCCCCGGCCAGCACGGCGTCCCGGAGCCGGCAATGGTAGACGTCGAGCCACACCCCGTGACTCCGACGAATCCGACGAAGACTATTATTCCGACCACCATACGGACCGAGGTGAAGATTGGAAATTACCAAAGCTCAATCTACCATCATTCAAGGGAACCTCCGACGGTGATTCCTTTCTCGATTGGGTCTAGAAAGTCGACAAAATTTTTGACTTATACAACCATTCCGAGAAGTTAAAGGTACAATTAGCTTCTATTGAATTGACTGACTATGCTGCTCTTTGGTGGAATAGTTTGAAGAGGCAAAGGTGCGAAGATCACGAAGAAGAGGTGCGAAGATCACGAAGATCACGACCTAGCCGAGCCCAAGGAGCAAATCATGGCTCGGTTCATCCGAGGACTCCACCGAGAAATTGGTGATATGGTAGAGTTGCAGCCCCTCGACAATTTTGATGACTTAGTCCAAATGACCCTTAGAGTCGAGAGGCAAATCAAGCGAAGAAGCAAGGGTCCGAGCCCCCGGCCAACCGCGGGACGCCCGCCCGCGCCTTACCGGCCTGCACCAATGGCCGAATACCGGACCCCGGCCCAGCCCACGACCACGGCACCTAAACCATGGGTGCCTTGACCAAACGTTGAGCTCAAACCACAAGAGGCCCCAAAGGAAGGCCCACGGTCACGAGACATCCAATGCTTCAAGTGTCTCGGCCGAGGGCATATGGCGGCCCAATGTCCTAATCGCCGTGTCATGACGCTCATCGAAGACACAGGCGATGTTGTTAGTGATGAAGAGGCCCCATCTGGGCCCAACCCACTTAATGAGTCTGAAACACCGGACGTGACCGATGATGAAATATGCCATGCACAAGGTGGCCCGATGCTTATGGTAATCCGGCGCACACTCTCGGCCCAAAGACAATCCGAACATTTCCAACGCGAGAACCTTTTCCATAGCCGTTGCCTAATCAAAGACAAGGTTTGCTCGCTTATTATTGATGGCGGAAGCTGTGCCAATGTGGCTTCCCGAGAGATGGTCGAAAAGCTTGGCCTCCCCACCACCGAACATCCGACGCCTTACAAGCTCCGTTGGATCACCGATCGTGAAGATATCCGAGTCTCCAAGCAAGCCAAAGTTGACTTCTCGATCAGAAAATACAAAGACACGGTCGTATGTGACGTTGTCCCAATGAGCGCCACACATGTCCTCCTCGGCCGGCCTTGGCATTTCGACCGGTACGTGCATCATGATGGCCGATCCAACCAATACTCCTTCAAGATGATGGCCGCAATATAATACTTACCCCAATGTCACCGGAGCAAATAGCGAAGGACGAGGCCGACAAGAAAGAAGCCCGATCAAAGATGGCTCTTATCATGGGCCGAAAGGAGTTAGCCCGCACGCTCACCCAAGGTACACCACTAATAATTTTAATACACAGGGAATCCGAAGGTCCAAACGAAGAAAGACTCCCGGAACCCGTACTATCTTTGCTGAACCATTATGCGGATGTCTTCCCGGATGAGCTTCCCGATGGCCTCCCACCATTCCGAGGCATCGAACACCAAATAGATCTTCAACCGGGAGCTACCTTACCAAACCGGCCACCTTACCGATTGAATCCCGAGGAGACAAAGGAATTACAAGGCCAAGTCCAAGAACTTTTGGACAAGGGCTATATCAAGGAGTCTTTAAGCCCATGCGCCGTCCCGGCCTTGCTAGTGCCCAAGAAGGACGGATCCTTCCGAATGTGCGTCGATAGCCGAGCGATCAACGACATTACCATCAAGTACCGGTTCCCTATGCCCCGGCTTGATGACTTGCTTGACGAACTAAGTGGCGCACGGATTTTCTCCCGAGTGGATCTCAAGTCCGGCTACCATCAAATCCGGATGCGCGAAGGTGACGAGTGGAAAACCGCATTCAAGACTCGATACGGATTATTTGAGTGGCTTGTAATGCCATTCGGCCTCACCAACGCACCGAGCACCTTCATGCGCCTCATGAACCATGTCTTGCGGGAATATCTTGGTAAATTTATAATTGTTTACTTTGATGACATTTTGGTCTACAGCACGGACTTGTCAAGCCACCTAGCACACTTGGAACGACTTTTTATCACATTGCGCGAAACCAAGCTCTTCGGCAACCGAAAGAAGTGTGCATTTGCACAAACCCGGATTCACTTCCTCGGCTTCATCGTGTCCGGACACGGCATGGAAGTGGATCCCGACAAAGTCACGGCCATTCAAGAGTGGCCCACTCCAAAATCCGTCTCGGACATCCGAAGCTTCCACGGATTGGCCAACTTCTACCGAAAGTTCATCAAGGGGTTTAGCACCATCGTGGCCCCATTGACCGAACTCACCAAAAAGGGCCAAGACTTCTCATGGTCCGAGCAATGCCAAGCGGCCTTCGATCACATCAAGGCCCAATTATGTGAAACGCCCGTGCTAACCCTCCCGGATTTTAACAAAGTGTTCGAGGTTGAATGTGATGCCTCGGGCACGGGAATTGGAGCAGTTTTGATGCAAGAGGGTCGAGCGGTCGCCTACTTTAGCGAGAAGCTCAAAGGCGCCGTGCTCAATTACTCCACGTACGACAAGGAGTTGTATGCACTTATCCGAGCCATAGGAGTATGGCAACATTATCTTCTACCGCGGGAATTTATAATCCACACGGACCACGAGGCTCTCAAGTTCATCAAGAGCCAAGGCAAGCTCAATTGCCGGCATGAAAAGTGGATTGAGTTCCTAGAACGCTATCCTTACATAATCAAGTACAAAAAGGGCGACACCAACGTAGTGGCCGATGCACTCTCCCGAAGGAGCATCCTCTTGAAGGAGCTCAAGGTAAGGTTCTTTGGGTTTGAGTGGATTAAGGCCCTTTATCCTAATGATGCAGATTTTGGCCCTATTTTTGAGACAACAACCAAAGGAGAAGCTCCCGGCTACATGGTGTCCGAGGGATACCTTATGAAGGGCAGCCGAATTTGCATCTGAGAGGTAGTCTCTGAGAGTCTCTCATAACCGAGGCTCATGGAGGCGGCCTTGCGGGCCATTTCGGTGAAAAGAAAACGTGGGAAGCGCTAAAGGAGCATTTTTATTGGCCCAAATTGTTTAGAGACGTACACCGCTATGTAGAGAGATGCGCGGTTTGTAAGAAGGCCAAAAACCGTGCCACGAACCAAGGCTTATACTTGCCGCTACCCGTACCCGATTATCCATGGCAAGCCCTTAGCATGGATTTCGTAGTCGACCTTCCAAGGACAAGCAACCGCCGAGACTCAATTATGGTTGTGGTCGATCGGTTTTCAAAGATGGCACACTTTGTGCCATGCCATACCGCACACGACGCCACGGCCATAGCCGATCTATTCTTCAAAGACATTGTGCGTCTCCACGGCATTCCACGATCCATTTTTTCCGATCGTGATGGCAAGTTCCTCAGCACTTTTTGGAGGACGTTGTGGTCAAGGCTAGGCACCAAACTCTTATTTAGCACGGCATTCCACCCCCAAACCGATGGGCAAACGGAGGTAGTCAACCGGACACTTGGCTCCTTGCTGCGAAGTGTCATCGGAAAGAAGCTCACCACTTGGGACAAGAAATTACCGCTCATTGAATTTGCGTACAACCGATGCCAACACTCGACCACGGGCATGAGCCCATTTGAAGCGGCCTACGGATTCAACCCGACCACTCCGATGGATTTAGTGCCCCTACCAGCCCCGGAGTACGCTAACCCAGATGGCCTTAAAAGGGTCGAGATGGTTAGGAAATTGCACGAACGGATCAAGAAAAGAATCGAGTGCAAAAATGCTAAGTATGCCGAGACGGCTAACCGAAAGCGCAAGGAAAACAATTTTGAAGAGGGAGACCTCGTTTGGCTCAAGACAAGGCATTTCAAGCACAAGCATGCCAAATTACTCCCAAGAGCCGACGGACCTTTCCGGGTGATCGAAAGAATCAACCGGACGCTTACAAGATCGAGCTACCCGGCGAGCCCGATGTTCTAGCCACGGTCAATATCAAGGATCTATCCCCGTACCTAGATAATGAAGAGGACCCCGATGAGGATGATTTGGGGACAAATCCTCTAGTACCCCGGGAGGATGATGTGCCATCCGATCCAACCGCGGCACATAACACGGCCCATACGACCACCCCCTCGGCCACCGAGGTTTTTGCTAACATTGTTGCTCATTTTGCAGGTACCATTCACTTAGCAACACCCTCCGAGGATGATCGAGAGAAGCCTTTGGTTTCACTCGAGTGGCTCACGGAGGATGGCGCGGCCCATGGAGCGCCCAACTAGGGCCTCGGCCACCATTAGCCAATAAGTGGCCAAATGCCACATGGGTGTCACTGAATAGCGAGGACATCCGATAAATAAAGAAGGAAGAAAGCCCAGCCCAAGGAGTCAACCAAATCATAGAGATGATCGGACGAAGTCAAGATCTCGCAACACCGCGCGCGCACTAGCCCGGCCCAGCAACGTCAAGATCGCGCAACACCACGGGCGCATTTGTGTCGACCCCTCTAATTTCCTGGGGTCGACCGAAACTCACATTTGTGTCGACCCCTCTAATTTCCTGGGGTCGACCGAAACTTACGTTTGTGTCGACCCCACCAAATTCCTTGGGTCGACCCAAACACAAAATTGTGTCGACCGGACATTGTTCATAGGTCGACCGACAGTTAAAACTTTCATAACTTTTGTTATAAAACTTATATTTCTATGATTCAAACACCATTATTTTTCTTATTAAATATATTTTAACTTTGTAGAAGGAATAAACTTTAAATTATGAGTTTAACATAATAAAAATTACGAAACACAAAACATCGCTCAAAATCCATAATTCGATAGTCCGGTTTTGCTTTACCAACTTCAAATAAACATAACTTTCTCTCTGAAAGTTCAATAGAAATTATGTACCTATCAATCTTCTTATCTTGACGTCTACTACAACTTTGTAGAAGAATACTTTGCCATTTATGGTCTTCTAAGTCATGTTATGATTGAAACACAGAAACTACTCTGTTACCAAATTTCAACCCAACATTTATTACCAACCATTGGGTTCTAAGATCTATAACTTTATCTATACCTTTCCAATTCAAGAAATTCTTGTTTCTGTAGTTTCATCTACTAGTCTAGTAAATTTCATTAGAAGAAATCGACTCCATGTAATGACCCTAAAACCTCAGAATTAGGTAAACACCAAATTTTTTTCCAATTCGTATCCATATTCATCTTTTCTTAGTACATTTCATTCCTTAAACATAAAACACTAAATTCATATAATGTTATTTTACATTAAAAAAAGTGGGGTGTTACACATATGGCATAGGATATAGGGTATATGATATAGCGGTTTGAGATTAGGAATTAGGGCTTAGGGCTTTGCCCTTTGCGACTTTTGCCTAAAGCCTTATTGCTTTGTTCTTAGGGCTCCAGGTTTTGGGTTAAAGTATTAAGATTTTCTGGTAAGGGCTTAGGGCTTATGTATTAGGGCTTAATGCTTAGGTGACATGCCACGAAAACCATCGATGGCAGATGAGCCTCAAGGAGTGATTACCCGAGCCGCGCCAAGGATTTAGGTCTCAAGGGTTAGAGCTTAGGATTTAGGTCTTGGGCTTTGTGCTTAGGGCTTTGTGCTTATGACTTTGTGCTTAGGGCTTAGGCTTAAGGCTTAAGGTGTAACGCCCGGTTTTTTCCTTGCTAATTTTTTTTTTGTAAACATATGTACCAACTTTTAACAATTTAAGGTAAAACTTATCAATTTGAAATCCTTGAGATAAAATACAACGGAAGACTTTGATTTAACTTTATCAAAATAAATTATATTTGTAATAAGTAATCCAAAACATACTTATACTTTAACATTAAAAACCAAGTTATTACAAAACAGTTATAAACTAAACATAATATTATACATTAGTTTTTAAACAAAACATTTCCATTTACATGGGCCGCCCACCGGTCAAAATTGTACTAACAGCCGCAAACTTCCGCAATGGACGTACTTCACCACCTCAAGCATTTATCCCTACATTACAAAGCTTATCTAATGAGCCTACTGCTCAGTAAGTTAATCCATAATAATAAAACAATTATGAGACCTTCATGCATATGCTACTTTATCAAAACAATGCAATTTCGATATCGTTCATTTAATTTCTTTTCTTTCACTTAACAGTCCAGTTAATGTGGGTAATACCGTCTAGGGCAGAGTAGGCACCATTTGGTCCAACCTCTTGGGACAGCCAAACTCAACCCCGCCCAACATGTAACTATTTACGTACATTTTGTTCATTTCATTTCTTTCATTATTTGATCGTTGAAGGTACCACGAGAGAGAGTACACACCATTTGGCCTCCCTCGAGGCAGTCTAACTCGAGCTCCTCCTTCAACGACCCGTTGCATATTATCATGAAAATCATGCATGTAAATCATTTTTGTATTTTTCTTAAAACCATGGTGCATGAACAATTAAAATGCATGAACATATAAACATGCAATAAAATATACAATTCAAACATTGCAAGCATTCTAAACATGCATCTTTATTCTAACACCAAAAATGAATCAATTATCAAACTAGGCAAACAAACATATCCTCAGATAAATTAAGGTTGGTGTATTGTGCATTACACCCCAAACAATCCAGCATATTTCAAAATCATAAAATCCTAATCTTTGTAATGTAGTCCCCTTAGGGCCAATCACATGCAACATTAACTTACTTTAGGTCCTTAGCTTTATTGAAAAACTTGATCAATATGTTGCTGCACTTGAAAACATAAAACGCAAGTAACATAATTCATTAACTTCAAACAACCATAACTTCTTCGATAATGATCCATTTGTGATGCTACAGGTGTTAAATTATTCCTTAAAGAGTCTACTATATCTTCTTAGAAGACACCAAATTCATAAAACTAACGTAGCATAAAGTATTGTGACAGATTAGTGAGCATACTTCTCTGGAAATCATGGACCGATCGACCCAACCTACAAGGGGTCAACCCATGTTGACAAAACAGAGAGCGTGCATTTTCTGAATCGAGAACCGGTCGACACAACCTATAAGGGCTCGACCGCAGCTCTCCCCAGTTTCTGTACACTGACTTTCCATGTCAATAACTTTTTATACATAGCTTCAAATTGAGTGATTCGAATGGCTATAAATAAATCTAAGAGTCTACTTTAACTCTTATGAAAGAAACAAACTCTAATTCCTACTACTTCTTTACCGAATATCCAGAACTCTAACTTTGTTCATACTTAACTCCTTTCTTATCTCTTAGCAAGAAATCACTCATTTTTATCCACCAATTCAAATACTACTATCATATTATCCTTACTGAACCTAAAAGAAAACTTAGAGGATAGAAAAATTACCTTGAACCTCAGCTTCCACAAAAATTTCAGAGTTTTCCTCATCTCCTCTAAGATATCTCACTCTTTTCTCTCACAATATCTCTTTCTTTCTCAACCTCACTCTTCTCTTGATTAACGTGAGAACTTCAGAGAAGATAGGGAAAAGAAATCGTGATGGGAGGGAAATGGAAGACCATGCCTTCTTATCTGTTAATTAAACAAAATCAACCTTTCCTTTACGTCCATCAATCGGATTTCCCCACGTTTTGGCTGACTTTTCAATGGCATGTATGAATGTGTCGACCGCTCGTCCAATTGTGTCGCCAAAGGACGTTCCCGAGAGTCATTTGTGTTGACCCTTCCTCGGTCCTGAGGTCGACCAAAGTATTCCAGTTGTGTCGACCCCTCTTCGATCCTGGGGTCGACCGAAAGCGTTCCGGAGGCATCTATTGTGTTATATTGTGTCGACCCCTCCTCGATCCTGGGTCGACCTAAGTATTCCAATTGTGTCGACCCCTTTTTGATCCTGGGGTTGACCGAAAGGTCATATTGTGTCGAACCCTCCTCAATCCTGGGTCGACCGAAAGTTATATTGTGTCGACCCCTCCTCGTTCTGGTTATATTGTGTCGACCCCTCCTCATTCCTGGGGTCAACCAAAAGTACTCCCTAAAACTTAGAAGATTTTCTAACCTTTTCGAATAACAGTATTACTTATACCCCCTTAAACCTTATTTTCTTCATCACCTTCAACCTACTAAATTGCTAACATCCACAATACTTAAATTCCTCAATAACTACCCAACATTCATAAAACAAATCTTAAACATTTACATCTTAAAGTCACAAGATTCTAAAATAAAAATGAGGGTTGTTACATAAGGCTTAGGGCTATGGGAGTTGGGCTTTGGGCGTCGAGCTTAAGGCTTAGGGCCTTCGGGATTAGTGCTTATGGCATAGAGCTTTGGGATTAGGTGTAAATTGTTAGAGCTTAAGGCTTACAAATTAGAGCTTTGGGCCCAGGGTTTAGAATTTTTGGCTTAGGCCTTAAGGCTTTATCCTTGGGCGGAGAAAATTGGGCTTAGGGTTTTGAAATTAGGGCTGATGGCTTAGTATTGGGGCTTTGGGGTTAGGGCTTTTGAGTTATGGCTTTGGGCTTAAGTTTTATGGCTGAGAGCTTAGGGCATATGGTTTAGGGCTTTGGGCTTAGGGTTTAAGGCTATGGGTTTAAGGGCTTAGGCTATATGCTTAGGGATTAGGACTTAGGACTGATGACATAAGGATTATGGCTTTGGGCTGAGGTCGATGGGCTTTAAGCCTAGAGCTTTTTGCTTAAGGCCTAAGGATTTGGCTTTAAGGCTTAAGCGCTAAACCTTGCTGCATTTCTTCAGCCACACTCGTGGTCTTTAGAGTAAGAGTGCAATCCCTCAGCTCTTCCTCCATCCTGGTTACTTTTCTCTAGTTCTTCCGACCAACTCCCTTTAACACAATTTCAAGCAAGCTTTTGAGTATCCTTCTCTCTTCCCTGCATAACGTTTGCTTCCCCCAAGCTTTACCACACGTTTTTGGAGGTAATCTCTATATTCATACCCTTAGGGATTAGGTTACAGGGAATTGGGCTAAAGGATTAACATTTGGGGGTTAGGCCATAGGGCTTATGTATTAGGGCCTAATGCTTAGGGCTAGGTATTAGAGCTTGTGCTTTAGGCTTTGTTCTTAGGACGTTAGGCTTAGGGATTAGTGCTTTGTGCTTTGGTCTTTGTGGTTAGGGCTATAGGCTTTATAGTTAGGAATTTGGGATTAGGGCTTGTGCTTTGTGTTTTGGGCCTAGGGCTTTAAACTTTGGTCTTACGGCTTAGCACTTAGGGCTTTGCAAATAAGGCTTAGCGTTAGAGCTTAGGGCATAGGGGTTTGGTCTTACAACTTTGTGCTTAGGGCTAGGACTTAAGTAATAGGGCGTAGGGTTTAGGGCTTTTGGATTAGGTCTTGAGGCTTAGGGCTTAGGATTTAGGGCTTTTGCTAGAGCTTTGACAATTGAGCTTAGGGCTTGGGCTTTGGGCTTAGGGCATGGACTTTGCTCTTAGGGCTTTGGGCTTAAAGATTTGTGATTTTAGGCTTAGGGCTTAAGGTCTATGAATGTGGGCTTAGGCCTTGGGGCTTTTTTCATAGAGCTTAGGGCTTATGGTTTGGGGTTTTGAGGTTTGGGCTTAAGGTTTAGGGCAAAGAGCTTTTGGTTTAGGGCTAAGGGCATAGGGCTTAGCATTTATGACTTTGGCCTAAGGGTTTTAGGCTTAGTGCTTAGGATTTTAAGCATAGGGTTTAGGGATTTAACCTTTCAGCTTAGAGCTTTGGGCTTAGAGCTTGGACTTAAGGCTTAGGCATATGGTTAAGGAATTAGGACGTAAGATTTAGGGGCTTAGGATTAGGGATTAGAGCTTAGGGCTTTTGAATTTTGGCTTAAGGCTTATGGGATTGGGCTTATGGCTTAGGCATTTGAGCTAAAGGATTTGGGTTTTGGGATTAGGGCTTAGTGCTTATTATTAAGGCGTAATGCTAAGGGCTAGGGGTTAGAGCTTGGCCTTTGGGCTTTGAGCTTAGGCTTTGGGGTTAGGGGTTATACTTTGGTCTTTTGGCTTTGAGGTTAGGCCTTCGGGCATAGCGGTTTAAGTTTATTGCTTAGGGCTTGGAAGTTTACGATTAGGGCTTAGGGCTTAAGGCTTAGGGATTAGGTCTCAAGGGTTAGAGCTTAGGATTTAGGGCTTTGGGCTTTGTGCTTAGGCTTTGTGCTTAGGGCTTTGTGCTTAGGGCTTAGGCTTAAGGCTTAGGGCTATGGGATTTAGGCTTTGGGCGTTGAGCTTAAGGCTTACGACCTTCCAGATTAGTGCTTATGGCATAGAGCTTTGGGATTAGGTGTAAGTTGTTAGAGCTTAAGGCTTACGAATTAGGGTTTGGGCCTAGGGTTTAGAATTTTTAGCTTAGGCCTTAAGGCTTTATCTTTGGGCGGAGAGCATTGGGCTTAGGGTTTCGATATTAGGGCTTATGGTTAGTTATTGGGGCTTTGGAGTTAGGGCTTTTGAGTTATGGCTTTGGGCTTAAGTTTTATGGCTGAGAGCTTACGGCATATGGCTCAGGGCATTGAACTTAGGGTTTAATGCTATGGGTTTAAGGGCTTAGGCCATAGGCTCAGGGATTAGGACTTAAGACTTATGGATTAGGACTTATGACATAAGGATTATGGCTATGGGCTGAGGTCAATAGGCTTTAAGATTAGGGCTTTTTGATTAAGGCCTAAGGCTTTGGCTTTGAGGCTAAAGGCTTTGGGCTTAGGAATTAGTGCTTCAAGCTTAAGGCTTAGGCCTTATGAATATATGCTTAGGTCTTCGGGCTTAGGGCTCAAGGCTAAGGTTTAGATTTTTGAGATTAGGGCTTTGACTATTTAGCTTGGGGCTTAGGCTTTTATACTTAGGGCTAAGGGTTTAGGGCTTAGGGTTTAGGGCTTAGGGCTCATGGTTTTGAGATTAATTCTTATGGTTTTGGGCTTTAAACTTTGGGCTTATGGCTTAGGTATTTGGGCTAACAACTTAAAATATAGGGGTTTAGGCTTAGGGCTTATACCTTTGGAATTTTTGGCTTAGGGCTTAGAGCTTACGACTTAGGACTTTGGGTTTAGAACTTATGGCTTTGGGATTAAGGCCTATGGTTTTGAGCTTTGGGGTTATGACATTGAACTTTTGGCTTATGACTTAGTGCTTTGGATAACGGCTTATGACATAGATTTTGGGCTTAACGTTTATGGCTTTGGGCTTTGGGCTTTGGGCTTATGGCTTATGACTTAGGAGTTTGGGCTTTGGGCTTTAAGCTTTGGACTTTAGGCTCAGCGATTAAGACTCAGAGCTTTAGGCTTTTAGTTTAAGACTTTTGGCTTAGGGGTTAGGGCTTTTTGCTTAAGGCTTACGACTTAGGACTTTTACCTTAGACTAGCACTTAGGGTTTAGGGTTTTATGCTTTGGGCTTACGGCTCAGGAATTAGGGCTTTGAGCATAAAGCTTAGGGGTTTGACTCAAGTTTTAGCGCTTAGTGCTTAAGTCTTAGGGCTTTGGGCTTGACTCTTGCAGATTATGGTTATGGCGTTAGGGCTTAGTAATTAAGGCTTAGGTTGCAGGGTTTATGGCTTAAGGCTTATTCCTTTTAGCAGAGGGTTATGGCTTTGAACTTTGGTCTTGGGGCTTTAGGCTTAGGGCTTTGGATCAGGCTTATGACTTAGGCTTTATGGCTTACTACTTAAGACTTAGGGCATATGGCTTAGTGCATAGGGCTTACTGCTTAAGACTTAGGACATAGAGCTCAGTGCTTAGGGCTTTGAGCATAGCGATTAGAACTTACAACTTTGGGCTTAGCGATTAGAACTTATAACTTGGGCTTTGAATTTAAGGCTTTGCGCTTTGGGCTTCAAGCCTAGGGAGTTAGGCGTAGGGCGTACGACTTTGGGCTTTTGCCTTAGCGATTAGGGCTTAGGGTCTGAGGTTTTGTGCTTGGGGCTTACGACTTCTGTCTTAAGTCTTAGAAATTAGAGCTTTAAACCTAGAGCTTTAGGTTTACGGCTTTGGGCTTTTAAGTTAGGGCTTATGGCTTTAAGCTAAGCGCTTTGAGCTTTTGGCTAAGGGATTATAGTTTAGGGCTTAGGGTTTAGGCTTTTGGGCTAAGGGCTTTGGGCTTAAAGTTTAGGGCTTTAGTCTTTTAGCTTAAGGCGTAAGGCTTTAAACTTTTAGCATAGGGCTTAGGCTTTGGACTAACCGCTTATGACATAGAGGTTTGAGTTTAGGCCTTTGGGCTTTGTTGTTCAGGCTTACAGCTTAAGACTTTGGTCTAAGGGCTTTGGGCTTTCTGCTTTGTGCTTTGGACTTTAGGCATAGCACTTAAGGATTATGGGTTAGGGCTTTTGGATTTGGGCTTAGTGGTCAGGCTTTGGGCTTTAGGTCTTAGAACTTTTTGCTTTGGGCTTAGGGATCGATTTAGGTCTTAGTGTTAAATGATTAGGACTTTGGCCTTTGGGCTTAGTTGTGAGGGGTTATGGTGTAGGGTGTTAAGTCTCGAAAAGACTTAATATTCATGAGGTTTTAGTGGTCAAATTGCTAAGAATCAGTAATGATTTAACTGAAATAATCAGATTTTTTAGGGATAATGCTGCAGCGATGCCACAACATTAGTGACGCTGTTTTTACGTGTTTTTGCCCAATATTTCGTAAATTTTTATTATTACGAGATTTTTGTTTCCATGTAATTGCAGAAGATTAATGTGGATATAAGCTGGAAGAATAACGAAAAAGAAGGAATACTCAATTCAAATTCAAATTTGGAAACAAGAATATCTTTGAAGATGTCAAAATCTTTCCTAATCTCAACCTCTTTCAAAACTGACCCAGATCTTTCTCCACATCATAATAACTTCCCAAATCTGCTCGAGCTGCACAAACTCTACATAAAGAAATGAGAATACCACAGATTGGGTGTGTAGAATTGGAGAACAAGATTCATAATCAAGCTTCGGGCGTAAATCCGAAGAAGAGGTTCAAGGCGGCGGGGGAACGAGGCTGTGCGACCAATGGCTTTCGACGGCGAGGAACAAAATTCTCTCCCTTTGCTTTTCGTTTTAATTTTGGTGAATTATATGAACTCCTTATAGTTAGTATAGAACTATTTTGTTTGAGTTAAAATTAGGATTTTTCGTACATTGATTTGCTTAATGAATTGCATGCTATCTTTTAGAACTCGTTTTAGCAAGTGTTTAGATATCTTTGCTTTGCTGTGGTTATCCCTCGAGCAATCACGACAATACGCCCTAGCGTGTTTGCTAAGTGTTAAACCTAAAAATTATTGATTTACATTGATATCATTTATGGCAACACGACAATACAACATTGTGTATTGCTAAGACGTGTATTAAAACAATTAGGTTGTTAGATTGACACGGTTTAGCTAGGAGTGTTTTCATCATGTTCATTCCAACCTAGTGCGGTCAAATCAAACTTTTTTTAAACCCAACCATAGAGGCAACGCCAACCCCGGTTTATTAGTGTTCGGACCGGAACTAAACTGATGTTGTGACTAATGTTGCAGTACCCACCGAGGGCAGTTCAAGTAAATCTACAAAAAATCCTAGTCGAGATTCTTACGAATTCTCAATTCGACCACAAACTTTACTTTTCTGCTTAATGTAGGATATTAGTTAGATAGTTTAATTTATTTGCTTAATCTACGAGTAGAAGATAGATATAAAAATCAAACCTTTAGTGTTATTCTTTATTTTTTATGATACTTTGCAATGTATTCTTTAAATTAGAGATTTGACTTGTCTTCGTGGGATCAATATTTTTATTACTACGTTGCAACACGTGCACTTGCGTTTTAGCGATTATATTTTCAAGCAACATAGGGCATATGACTTACGGCTTTGGGCTTAGTCCTTAGGGCATTAGGGTTATGAATTAGCTCTTAGGGCTTAGAGCTTTGGGCTTACAAATTAGGGCTTCCTGTTTCAGGCATTAGGTTTACGGCTTCAGGTTTATTTGTTAAGGCGTAGGGCTTAAGACGGGCCTTAGGAATTAAGCTTAGAGCTATGGGCTTAAGTCTTAGGGCTTAGGACTTTTGGGTGAAGAGTTTGGGCTTCAAAATTTTATCTTACGACTTGGGGCTTTGGGCTTTGGACTCTGGGCTTAGTGCCAGTGGCTTAAGACCTAAGGAATAGGGAGTAAGGCTTAGGGCTTTGGTTTTTAGGGACATTGGTAAGGGCTTTGGACTAAGGTTTTAGGTCTTAGGGCTAAGGGCTTTGGGCTTATATTTCAAGACCTAGGGCTTAGGTTTTATGGCTCTGATTTTGGGC
>QAOC01049642.1:34619-60863 GCA_003255005.1 Begonia fuchsioides | reverse complement strand
TAACAATGAACTGACCGATCCGAATGGAGCCAAGAAGGCCAAACCAGTAAAGAACTAGCATGAAAGGGTTAGTCGATCCATCAAAAAGGCTAACGAGTCCTATGCTAAGTATGCTAACCGAGGAAAAAAAGCAATGAATTTTCAAGTCGGAGACCTAGTATGGCTGCATTTGCGTAATGAAAGGTTTCCAAGATAAAATAATTCCAAACTTGCACCAAGAGCTAATTGTTCTTTCAAAATTGTGAAGAAGATTAATCTCAATGCTTATAAGCTTGAGTTGCCCAAAGAATATGAGATGCCAGCTACTTTCAATGTTCAAGACTTGTCTCCTTACATTGGGGAATTGATAAATAATTTAAGGTTCTCCTTGATTTGAGGACAAATCCTCAAACACCTCGGGAGGATGACATGTCTCAGGTTCTCCTTCCTCCATGTTCCATCACCCGAAGTCGAGCCAAAGGATTTCCTAATTTATTTTTTCATTTTGCAGGGATCCTATCTAATAGAATATCGTTCATGGAGCCTTCTTCTAATGATCAAGAGCAGCCCAAGCATCTTATTTCATGGATGGATCAAAGGAGAAGAAGTGAAATGGTCCCGAGAAGATGGTGCACCCAATTTTATAGCTTGAGAAGATAGTGCACCCGGTTTCTAGCAGTACATGGCCCATGCAATACTATTTTATTTACAAACTTTATCTTTAGTATTTGATTATTTCATGCTTAATTTCGTGCACATGGAATGACATGAGTATGACATAAGTTTCGATGGGTTTTATGGGTTTCTTATAGGTTTTATGGGTTTCTTATGGGTTTTATGGGTTTCTACTTTTTGATTAGCAGCCAACTCTCTGCATTTCTTTGGAATTTATTTCCTAAGCTCCCTTCTGATCAAACTCCAGTGAGTCATATTCGGCCATTGGAGAAGAACCTTCAATTCACCTTACTTCCGAGCTAGTAAGTTGAGTTTTTCTTGCAGCATTCCATCATCCTTGCAAGGAAAAAAGGTTAGTAGCAAGTTCCATTTAGTTGTTCCATGCATTTCATCATCATTATCCTCCATCAAACTCTCCGAAAATAAGCCATAAATTCCTCATCCCCGAACACATTCTGACCTCCATAAAATTGGCCAACCTTCACCAAAACCATCCTTCCATTTCAATTTCATGTTAACTTAGTTCTTAGGGCTTTGGGAATAAGGCTTATTAAAAAGGGCTTATGGCTTAGTGTTTATTGCTTGGTGCGTAGGGGTTAGGGCATCACTCTTAGGGACTAGGACTTACGACTTTAGGCTTAAGGCTTAGGGCTTAAGGGTTAGGGCTTCTTGCTCAATGCGTAGAGATTAAGGCATAGCCTTGAGGATTTGTTCTTTAGCCTTCTTGTTGAGGGCCTAAGGCTTAGGACTTTTGTAATATGGCTTCGGGCATAGGGGAAAGAACTTAGGGCATAAGGGAAAGGACTTAGGTCTTAGGGTTTAAGGCTTAGGGATTTGGGTATAAGGCTTAGAGTTTATTGCTTAGGGCATAATGCTTAGGGTTTAGGACTTATGGCTTATGGCTTATGGCATAGGGCTTAGAGTATAAAGCTTAAGGCTTATGACTCGGGGCTTACGGCTTACGGCTAAGGGCTGGATGCTTTAGGCTTCGTGCTTAGACTTAGGCTTAGGGTTAGAGCTTAGCGCTTAGGGCTTAAGATTTAGGGCTTAGGGGCTTGGGCTTAAGGCCTAAGGCTTAGCTGTTAGGGCTTAAGGCTTAGAGTTTATAGTTTAAGGCTTAGTGCTTAGAGATTACAACTTGTGGCTTAGGGCTTATGTCTTAGGGCGTAGGGTTAAGAACTAGAGCTTTAGGCTTAAAGCTTTTGGCTTTTTACATTGGGCTTTGGGCATAGGTCTTGGGCATAGGGCATAGGGCTTAGGGCTTAGGGATTAGGGATTAGAGATTAGGGCCTACGTCTCGGAGATTAAGGCTTTGGGTTTTAAGCATTGGGCTTTAGGCTTAGGGGTTAGGGCATAGGGCTGAGTGTTTTCAGCTAATGGTGTAGATCTTATGGCACAATGTTAGGGATTTATTGTTTGGGATTTGTGTTCAGGGCTTAGCGGAAAGGGCTTATGGCTTAGATTTAAGGATTATGGCCTAGTGTATAGGGTTTATGACATGCCACGGATTGTCATGCCGAGCAGAGCAATCACCCGAGCCTGAGCTCGGAATTTTTCTAATATATTTGTTAATTTTTCAGGAAAATTAATTGAATAATTGTACATTTCTAAGCCAACTTTGGAGGAAAAACAAGGCCAAAACACATGATAATTTGGCGTGGAGAAAAGGTGGATTTTCAACCAAAAACCGAGAACTCCGGAATCAAGCCCGAACCCGAACCCGATTGAAGTATCACGTTGCATGGCGAGTTGGAGTCTCATGCAAAAGTGATCAAGGGTTCCACGACTCAACTCACCAGCATTGCCATGGATTGAAGGGATTTTATCGCATTTTAGCTTAATTTTCACATGAATTTTACGTTGGATATTTGGAGAACCCTAGAGGGTTTCTTGGATAGGTTTTATTTTGTTTATTTTTGCATGCTTGCATGGGGTTTTGCAAGAGGTATTTTCGGCTAAGAGAGGGGTATTTTGGGCCAAGGAAGAAGGGAAATTGGCTGAGGAGATTCAAGATCACGTGGCTTTCACATTCTTGCAATCTCATTGATCCTATTTTTCCTCCTTTATTTCAATTTCAAATATGCAAGTTGCATGCCTTTGGCCCTCAATTTTCCCTCCCATTTTCCCACTCTTCTCAGTAGATAAAACCTCCCACATTTCGTGATTGTAAGGACAATTTGGAAATTTAATTAAAGAAGCTTTTTAGCTCTCCCTTCTCGGGCATTTTCCAATTTCATCCGGCAGCCGGAATTCCTCCGGCCACCGTGATTCTCTTCAAGATTTCTCCCTCCGAGCTGGAGATCTCTTCTTGCTTCCAAGTCTCCAGCCTTCTTCAAGGACGTAGGGTGAGCTTGAAGTCTATAAGCTCCTTCTTCCATCGCTGATTTCGTTTGCAATTTCATCTCCTCCGATGTCCAGCATTTCCGGCCACCTCCCGACCACTGTTACTGTTCAATTACATTTCGACCGATCCATCCCCGTGATTTCCTTAATTTTGGAGGACTATCACCTATCTTCTTCCCAGAGTTCCACTCAAAGTTTCAGCCATAAAATCGATCTCATCGTCGAGTTATCGCCATCCCAATTCCAGTCCCGATTCTTGAATTATCGGATTATCATTTTTCCATTTAACCTAACCTTATTCTCCCACCTCCTAAATCTAAACCCCTTCCATTCCATGTCATTTTAGGGCTTAAGGTTTAAGGTTTATTGCTTAGTGTTATGGCCATAGGGCCTAGAATGTAGGGGTTAGGGCTTTTTGCTTAAGGCTTAAGGTTTGTTTTTATGGCTTAGGGCATAGTGCTTAGGGCTAAATGCATAGGGCTTAGGCTTAAGGATTTGTGCTCTACGCTTTGTTTATAGTGCTTAGTGCATAGGGCTTAGGTTTATGCCTTAAATAATATGATTTAGGCCTTAAGATTTAGGGCTTAGGCCTTGGAATTAGTGCCTTAGCCTTAGGGCCTAAGACATAGGCCTTATGGGTTAGGGCTTAGAGTTTAAGGGTTGGGGATAGGGCTTAAAGATTATGGCTGAGGGCTTAGTGATTAGGGCTTAGGGTTTTGAGGTTATGGTTTATGGAATAGGTCTTAGGGCTTAGCGATTTGGACTTAGAGCTTATGGCTTAAGGTGTATTGCTTAGAGAGGTCATGAGGCTTTAGTGTTAACGCTTAGGGCTTAGGGCATATGGCTAAGGGATTAGCGCTTACAGTTTAGGGCTTAAGACTTAAGGCTCATGTCTTTGGGCTTAGGGCATAAGGCTTAGGTCCTTTAACTTAGGGCTTAGGGCTCAGGGGCCGGGGCCTATGACTCATGGCTTAGGTCTTAGGTCCTAGAGCTTAAAGCATAGTACCTAAGGCTTAAATTGAGGACTTTGTGCTTTGGGCTTAGTGTTTATTGTTTTTGTCTGAGGAATTATGGATTTGGGCTTTGCGCTTTGGTCTTAGGGCATAGGGTGACAAGTTTAGGGCGTACATCATAATACTTAGACTTAGGGTTTATGAACAAGGATTTAGGGCTAAGGTCGTTGGGCTTAGGACCTAGGGCTTAGGGCTTAGGAGGTAGGGCTTAGAGTTTAGGGCTTTGAGATATAAGCTTTGAAATTATGGCTTAGCACTTAGGGCTTCGAGATTGGAGCTTAAGGTTAAGTTGTTAAAACTTAGGGCTTTAGTTTTTGCGCTTAGGGCTTAGACTTAGGGCCTAGGGTTTAGAGTTTAAGATTTAACGCTTAGAATTTAGGGTTTGGCACTTAGGGCCCTGGGATTAGCCTCAAAGGCTTAGGGATTAGGGGTCGGGCTAAGATTTAGAGTTTTGGGCTTAGGGCATAGAGCTTAGGTTTTAAGGCGTAGAAGATTTAGAGTTTTGGGCTTAGGGCATAGAGCTTAGGTTTTAAGGCGTAGAAGGTTAGGGCATAATTGGGCTTAGGTTTAAAGCTTAGAGTTTAGGGCTTAGGGCTTAAAGGTTAGGTTTTAGGGCTTAGAGATTATGGCTTACGACTTAGAGATTATTTCTTAAGGCATATGGATTAGGGCTTAAGGATTAGGGATTAGGACTATAAAGTTAACGCTTAGGGCTTTGGTCTTTGTGCTTATATTTTGTGGCTTATAGCTTGAGGCTTAGGGCCTGTGGTTTAGAGGTTAGGGTTTAGAGAATGGTTTTTACGGCTTAAGGCTTAGGATTTGGGCTGAGAGCTTGTGGCTTAAGGCGTGTTGCTTAGATAAGGCTAAGTGCATAGGGCTTAAGTGTTACGGGTTGGCTCTTTGGGCTCTAAGCTTTGGGCTTCAGTGCTTATGGCTTAGTTATTAGGGCTTAGTGCTTGTGCCTTTGGCTTTAGGACCTAGACTAAGAAAAAAGGGTTTTAGGACTTCGAATTCAGAGCTTAGAATTTTGGCCTTAAGGATTTGGGATTTAGGCTTTAGGATTAGGGTATAAGGCTCATGGTTTCAAGCTTTAGGCTAAACTTTGGGCTTCAATGTTTGTGGCTTAGGAAGTAAGGCTTATGGTTTATCGCTTTCGGTTCAAGACTTAGAACTTAGGCCTATGGACTTAAAGAATTGAGCTTTGGGCATAAGGCTTATGGCTTAGGCTTAGGGCTTCAGGCTTTGGACTTTGGGATTTAAGTTTAATGCTCAGGTTCTTTGGCTAAGGGCTTCAATGATATAGTTTAAGGCTAAGGGCATAGGGCTTAGAACTTAGGTACTAGGGCTGAGGACGTAGGGCTTAAGGTTGAGGGCTAAGGGCTTATGGTATAGAGGTTAGGGATTAGGGCTTCGGTTCTAGGGCTATAGGCTTTGGGCTTCTTGTTTAGGGTTTCAAGCTTCCTAGTTTGGGGTTAGGGCTATGGCCCTGATGTGCAACCAGAGCACATCACAGACAACCTCACAGACACAGACGTGATCCTGACGAGCACGGGTGATTTTTCTAACGTAGTTGCTCATTTTGCAGGTATCATCACTTCGGAACTTCCGTCCGAGCATGATCGGGAGAGACCTAAAGTCTCGATCATGTGGTGTCCGACCATACCCGGACACGACGTACCCGGCAGCCCGGCCCATGATGCAGCCGAGGCTCGTGATCGAGACACGCCCGGCTCCCAACGGGCACCCCACGACCACAACCCGATGACCATTCAAGCCTCGGTCGTTGTCCCTGTCGAAGTCCACTAGGGCTTCGGCCCAGCATAATAAGTAACTCACATGGATGAACGCACGGTCCAAATCCTTTGGATCGAGTGTCAAACCATGGGCTCTAATTTTTTGTCACACTTAGTCAATTTTCTTTCAGCAAGCATTTAGCCTTAGAAGAAGAATAAAAGCCAGCCCAAGAAGAGGAGAACTCATTACGCAAGCGAAAGCCCATGGAGGACTGCCTTGGCCGACTCTCGGTCAAGCCTCGGCCAACCTTCGGCCCATTCGAAGACCTTGGCCAAATCCTATCGGCCAACTTACTTAAATCCTTAAGTATTTTGGTTATTTGGTCAAGGAAAAGAAGAGGTTCAGATTAGCACAGGCATATCTTCTTGATGACCGTAGATCATTCGTTTGGAGCTCCACTCACCCGACGCACCCTCTCGGTCAACCGTGAGCACCATCGGTCAACACTTCAAACTGACCGTGTCAATTCTATTGAACCGAGCCTAGAGTCAACCAAAGGCTTCCAAAGCTAATCCAAGGCGTTCAATTCATCAAAGGGCTTAGTTTAATTTTCTTAGCTTTTTATCTTTTACATTTTTAGTATTTAAGTGTAACAGTTGCACTTGAATCAATAGAGTGAATTTTGAGTGAAAAATTGTGCATAGCACCTTCTTCCCGAAAGGTTTGAAGCTCTCTCCAACGTATATTTCTCAGGTGCGTAATATCCGGCCGAGAACGTCAACCCTTAGCACGTACGATCGGTGCGTCACATCCGAGTGCGGGCGAGGTCTACCGAGAAGAATACCGTGATTGCTCAGGTATTCAAATTGCTCATTCATCCCCTATCTAAACTCGCAAGAGTTTAACCATTCCATTCCCTGAGCTTTCAAGCCACCCATTGTCCGATTTCATCCCTTTTTCCATCATCCGAGCCATTTCATTATTTACCCGAGCCATTCCACTTTTCGCTCGACCATTATCCCTTATTTCCATCACAATACGCTTCCGCAACACAACCCCATAATTTGCAAGACCCAATTTCTCGTTTGCCGTACACGACGTTCATCCGAGCCCCGTGTGCGTGCAGTCTCCCAACCCACAGTGCACCGACCCCCAAGGAAGGCACACCAGGGCCCAAGAAATTGAGTTTTGGGATTGGAGTTAGGTATTGGTGTATTAGGCTTAGGGCTTACGGTTTCCACCTTAGTGCTGAGGGCTTCATACTTGAGGCTTTGTGCTTTGGGCTTCGTGTTTAGGGCTTTGGGCTCAGGCACATGGCAAAGGGGTTAGGGCAAAAGAGGTTATGGCTCAGGGCTTAGGGCCTTGGGCTTATGGATTTTTTCTTAGGGTATAAGTCTTAGGGCTTATGGCTTTGGGCTTAGTGCTTTGGCCTTTGGGCTCATGACTTATGGATTGAGGCTTCGTGCTTTGAATTTAGGGCTCATTGCTTACGGCTCATAGCTTATGTCTCATGGATTGAGCCTTAGGGATTAGAGCTTAGAACAAAGGGGTTAAGGGTTAATGTTTAGGGCTCTGTCTTTTAGGTTTCGTGCTTAGGGATTAAGGGTTATTGCTTAGGTTATATGGCATAGGGGTTAGTGCTTAGGGCTTAAGGCTTAGGTTTTAAGGCTAAAATCTTATGGCATAAAATTTATGGCATAGTGGTCAAGCTAAGGGTTAGGGAATTACGGATTATAGATTGGGGCTTAGGGTTTAATGATTAGGGATTTTGTGCTTTAGGATTAGGGTTTACGACTTTGGGCTTAGGACTTGGGGGTTAGGTTTTAGAGCATAAGGCTTAGGGATTATGGATTTGAGCTTAGAGGTTAGGGCATAAGGCATATCTGTTACAACTTAGAAGATATTGTTTAGGGCAATGTGTTTGGTCATTTTGCGTAAGGCTTAGGGAGTAGGGTTTAGGGCTTAATGTTTAGGGATTTAGGCCTAAGGATTTAGGCTTTGGGCTTTAGGCTTAGGGCTTAGTGGTTAAAGCTTAAAGTTTAGAGCTAATGGCTTAAGCATTTAGGCTTTGGGCTCACGGGTGACACGTATTGTTTTGGGCTTTAGGATTAGGGGTTAGGGCTTAATGATTTGGCTTTAGGCTTAGAGGTTGGGTCGTAGTTCATCAGGCTTAGCCTTTCATCTTAGTTTGTAGAGCTTAAGGCATAGTCTTGGGCTTTCTTATTTGGGCTTTGTATTTAGGGCTTTGGGCTTAGGGCTTAGGGCATACGACATAGGTCTCAGACTTAGGGCTTACAACATAGGTCATACGTTAGGTCTTAAGGCATAGATCATAGGCTTAAGTCTTTGTGCTTTAGCCTTGGTGTTTTGGGCTTGAGGCTTTTTTTTTTGTCTTAGCACTTATGGCTTAGGGCATAAGGCTTAGGTCTTGATACTTTCAACTTAGAGATTTGATCTTAGATTTAGGGCTAAGGGCATATGACTTGGATATGGCATGTAGCTTAGAGTTTAAAGGTTATAGCTTAAGGGTTAGGGCTAAGGGCTTAAGGCTTAGGGATTAGGGCATATGGGTTAGGGCATATGAAGTCTTGGGGATTAGGGCATATGGGTTAGGGCATATGGGTTAGGGCTTAGAGCTTAGGGCTTATGGCTTAGAGTTTTGGTCTTTGGGCTTCAGTGTTATGGCATAGGAGTTAGGCCTAAGGGTTTAGGAATTAGGGCTTAGTAGCTAATGCTTAGGGCTTTGTGCTTTACGATTAGCACTTACGTCTTTAGACTTAGGGCTTGAGGTATCGTTTTAGTGAGCGAGGCTTAGGGTGTAAGGAATTGGGCTTAGAAGTTAGGGATTAAGGTGTGAGTCTTAGGACTTAGAGGATAGGGCTTAAGGCATCAAGCTTAGGGTTTCATGTTTTGCGCTTGGGTTAAGGCTAAGAGCCTACAACATAGAGATTAGGGTTGAGGGTTAGGATTTCGGGCATAGGTCTCAACACTTAGGGTTTAGTGCATACTTAGGGTGTAGGGATTAAAGGCTTAACCTTAGGACTTTGTTTCTTATGGCTCGAGGCTGAGGAGATAGGTTTTATTGCTTTTTGTTTACAACTTAGTTTTTGGCCTTAGGGATTATGAATTTGGGGTCTAAGCTTTGAACTTAGGGCCTATCGCTTAGGGCTTTAGAGCTTTAGGTTTAGGCGTAGCGATTAAGGCTTAGGCATAGCTCTTTGGTCTTTAAACTTTCTTTTTAAGCTTGGAGCTTTGTCTACGGGCTTCAGGCATATGTCTTATGGATTAGGACGTAGGGATTAGGGCTTATGGATTATGGTTTCGACTTTGGGTTAAAAGCTTAGGTCGTAGGGTGTAACGTCCTTCTTGGCTCAAAATATTTTTTTATACTTTTACCAAAAAATATTTTCTCATAAAAATTGTTTACTGCAAACATGAAAAGTAGATTTAGTTAAAATACATTTAGAACATGTTAGTGCTATTAAACTATTTATAAGTTATATATACAAAGTTGAAAACTTTTTTCCTAACCATTATTTACAATTCTTGAAAAACCTTGTCCACAGGTCAAAATCTTCTCAAATAGGGACAACCAACACCATGAACAAAAAATCCATATCGTACACCTCTCAGTGCATGTCATCCTCACGTGCATCACAAAATTCATCTATGAGTATATGGATCAATAAGTATTGTATGATATGCATGAACATGTACAATATATGCATACGTAAAACTTTTCTTTTTTATATTCAAGGTTTGTCTTTCTTTAATTTCTATATTTTCATATCATTAGGGCTTTCTCACGAGGGATGAATAAACATAAAAATGAGTCAAACTTGATTCCAAGGGTTGAAAGGTAACAAACTTTAATTCATCATATCATAAAATGAATTATGTTTTTTTACATCATTTTATGCGTCATTTCATCTTGACATACAAAGCATAAAACAACATATTAAAATAAATTCCTATTGTTCTATGAGGCAGACCCAATTAAGGGCAAAACACACACAAGACTATTTACATTGTTTATCCTTAGCAAGTCTTTCTAGTGGAAGGTACAATTATGGACCACCTTCAATTTAATTACCTGAAATTATTCACAATTTTTGGAATCAAATCCATGTTTTTAGGAAATTTTAAAATATTATAACATGTTATATACACCATGAAATGCTTTGATTACAAAGCTCATATGTCATTCAAGGTGTCTTATTTGATGAGCTAAAAGATCTAGGACATTGGATTAGTCTAGTCTTGGTTTCAAACCCGAAATAAAAAATGGTAGAAAATAGACAATTTTGTAGCAATTTTGATAAAATATTCACAACCTCTACCAATTCCAAATTTCTATAGTTGATAAACACATACATGGTATTCCACACATGATTAGTTATTCAATACACTGAACCATGGAGCATAAGTTTTAATTTCTATGGACAATTCACAAATGAGTAAAAAATCATTGATTACACCATAATTCTAACATATAATTGAGCATAATTGTCCTCAAAATTTTAAGTATCAAATAATTGAGCATATTTATCTAACGTATCTTGTTGTTTCTCCAACGTAGCTTCTTTAACCAAATAGTTTCACCATAAAACCTTAACTAAGTTGATTTTCTTGTTCCTTAATTCTTTTACTTTAGAGTCAAGAAACTTCATTGGCTTTTCTTCATATGTCAAGGTTGGTTCAACTTCCATGCTCCTAGGTTCAATCACATAGGATGGATCACGAATCCATTTTCTTAGCATGGATACATGAAATACATTGTATATTCCATGCATGAATTATAATGTAACTTATGTGCTTTCTTCCCTACATTCTTCACAAAAGGAAATGATCTAATCAATCTTGGGTTAAATGTCTCTTTCTTTAATTTCTATATTTTCATATCATTAGGGCTTTCTTGCAAGGGATGAGAGATCACAAAATTTTGTCAAACTCGATTCCAAGGGTTGAAAGGTAACAAACTTTAATCCACCTAACTAGACAACCAACATAAACCCTTTTCCAACTCGTAACAACCATTTTTTTTGTTTTATATGAAATCTCATGCATGTAAATAGTTAGTAACTTTCTAAAAAACATGGTGCATAGATGCTCATGATCATATTATGTATGAACGTATCAAGTAGTTAAATAATATTAATAACATTAAAATGAAAATCCATCATATCATAAACTGAATCATGCTTTTCTACTTCATTTTACACATCATTTTATCTTGACATATAAAATTTAAAACAACATATTAGACACAATTCTTATTCTTCTATGAGCTAGACCCATTTAAGAGAAAAACAAACAATACTATTTATATAGATTTTCTTTAGAAGTCTTTCTAGTAGTTGGTAAAATTGTGGATAACCTTCACTTTAATTAACTAAGAACATTCACAATTTTTGGAATCAAATCCATGTTTTGGGATAACTTTAAAATATCATAACTTGTCATATACCCTATGAAATGATATCATTTTAAAGCTCATTTGTCATGAAAGGTATCTTATTTGATGTTCTAAAAGATCTAGGACATTGGATTAGTCTAGTCTTGGTTTAAAATACGAAATTAAAAATGGCACAAAATAGACTATTTTGTAGCAATTTTGATAAAAATATTCACAACCTCTGCCAATTCCAAATTTCTATCATTTATGAACACATATACCATTCAACACATGATTAGTTATTCAATACATCGAACCATGGAGCATAGCTAATAATTTCTATGTACATCTCACAAATGACTTGAAAATTTATTGATTACTCCATAATTCTCATTTATTATTAATGTAATCATGTGAATAACCATAATCAATCTAAACCACACAATATAAAACTATACCTAACTCAATAGTTTCCTCTTGATAAGATAATTTTTTATCCTCAAAGGTTTGGAAGTCAATTTCAACTAATTCCCACTTAATCTACACTTTTTCTCTCTAAAACACTTGTCTCTAAATTTCTCTCTTCTTTTTACCAACTCTTTCTCTAATGCTCAAAATTGTCTGATTGTCAGCCTTTCACCAACATTTTTAGATAGTTCATATGGTGAAAATACCTTTTTGCCAAGTTATCCATTTAGTTTTTAAATTTTACCCTTATTTGTTTATTTAATAGCTAAAATACCTTCATTATCATCACTTTAATCATACGTTTTTTCAATAATTAATTCACATAAGTACTAAGCTAATCCTTAGGATTAAATCAATTAATCATGATTAGTAGACCTTAATCACCCCATAATTATCACTAATTATGCTATAATTATAAGTAGGCATTAATATTATAGTCTAGCCTCACACAAATTTTGTTCTCTAAATTTCCAACATCAAATGAATGAGGTATCAACTAATCATATACTCTTCCTTTTTCCAATGTTACTTCTTCTACTTTGAGATTACTCTAAAGAAATTTAACTAAAATGATCTTTTTATTTCTAAGTTCTTTGGCCGAGTAATCAAGAATTCAAACGAGTTGCTTAATATACTCCAATGGCGGTCGAATTTTGATTTCTTCTTTTTGTGCCACTTGAGAAGGATCTCTTAAGCACTTTGCATTGATACATGAAATACATTGTGCACTCTAGACACTAAGAATGGTAAATTTATTTCATACACCCTTCCTCCAACTTTCTTCTTAATAATAAAAGGGCCGATAAACCTTGGGCTAAGTTTTCCCTTTCTTCCAAATCTTATTACTACTTTAAACATGGAAAACTTCAAAAATACTTCATTTCCATCATTAGACTCTAACTTATTTCTTCGTTGATCAGCATAACTCTTTTGTGAGTTTGAGATATTTTTATTTCATCCCTCATTACCTTCACCTAATCCACTATTCACTAAATGATCTCGTGGCCCAATATCTGGGCTTCTCCCACCTTATCCCAGCATAAAAGAGATAAAAAATTTCAACCATATCGAGCTTTATAGGGTGCCACATCGATGGTAGCTCGATAACTACTGTTGTAGGAGAATGCTACTAATCACAAACATCTTGCTTTATGTAGTATTAAACTCAAGTACACATGCTCTTAACATATCCTCTAATTTTTGGATGGTTCTCTCTCTCTTTGCCCATAAGTTAGTGGATGAAATGTGATGTGCTCGGGAACCAACAACCACCAAAGGAGGCGACAACCCAGAGCCGAGCAAGACAACTAGCTAACATGTTTGTTGATTTTGCAGGTTTCACTTTTTCTTCCTTGGATCTCTTAGGAGCTCCCTCACATCATGATCAACAACTCCCCAAGCATTGCTTACAATTGGAGTTTAAAGAAGAGGAGAACTTGGCCGAGTTACAAGATTCCCCTTGCCGAAGCCTCCCACCCAAACTGTTACCACATCCGGCTCCATGCATTAAGATGGTTGAATGCCCCATCACCATTATGGGAGAGTAGTTCCTGCAAGAAGAGTCCATAAGGAGTGCTGAATATTTGTATATGTATTTGGGGTTATAAATCTTTTAAGTAGGGAAGTATGTTTTGTTGTAACCAAATTGGTTCGGTTTGAACCAATTTTGTTGGGGATTTTGGTTCGGTTTTGACCAACCCAAGCCCTTTTTTATGGAACTTAGGTCCAACCCTAAGTTTCTATTTATCCTTCTTTTTTTTTTGGATATGCTTGGGACGTGGCTTTAGTTGAAAGTTCCATGTGGTTGGATAGGAGGCTTGGTGGGACCCAATTCTCACCTAACTCCTACTCTAGTCACTCATTGGTCCCTAATTTAGGTTTATTTTTTTTATTTATTTTGTGTAATTTGGAGGGTGTATGAAACCCTCTTCTACGTTGAATGAAAGGCAGAAAAAAGATACTGGTAAATTGAAGAAGCTTTGAAGCTCTCAAGCACTTCCTTTTTCTCACGGCATTTGGGAATCTAGGTGAGTAACATCCTTGATTCTTGTTTGTCTTGGTGTTGGTGATTAGCTAGGATCACTAAACCTTATTCCAACCTCCTTCCTCACTTTTTTTGGAAAAAAATCGAGCTTGGAAATCCCATAGCCTTCCTCCATTTGTTGTTTGCATTTGTGTTTGTCTTTGGTGTTGGTTGCTGTTTTTGGTGCTTACCCGAGTGAATTTGTGCAACAAAAGTTCAATTCGTCCCATTTCTGTTTTCCGTGAACAAAAGTCCCCAATTTTATGGCTGTGAGTTCGTATTTCATGGCTTGGAATAACTGTTCTTTAAGTTTAGCCACAGCCCGTCCCCATCAAGAGTTATGCATGCTTTTTCCACTGCCTTCTACCCAAACTTTTGAAATCGGGCAGTTCTCTCCATCAATTTTCTATCCTTCATATCTTTCAATCTACCTGCTTTCCCCCTCAAACCACTTGCAATTTCTTCCCACTTCGTTGAAGTTAATTTTTGCCAATTTCCATCCTCCCAGACTCCCTGCATTGGAAGTTGTGCAGAAGTCTCCCCAACACCCCTACACTGTTTCTTTCAGCTTTGTCGGTTTGTGCACCTAAAATTGCCTCCGTGTATTGTATTGATCCGCACGTGTTGTAAGCTGTAAATTTGGCCAAACTTAGCCCACTCTCAAAGGTTTAAGTCCTCCAATTTCTAG
Source organism: Begonia fuchsioides (assembly GCA_003255005.1). Taxonomy (NCBI): domain Eukaryota; kingdom Viridiplantae; phylum Streptophyta; class Magnoliopsida; order Cucurbitales; family Begoniaceae; genus Begonia; species Begonia fuchsioides. Next base: position 46,545 of record QAOC01049642.1, on the reverse strand, counting down.
CTAAAGCCCCTATATGCGTTAGAGTTCTCCTTGCTCCAATCCCCTATTGCTGCCTACCTTTCTTTCTTTCGGCAGATTGTTGCCATCTCCTCTCTTCCCGACACCTCCGCATCTTGGAGTGTATCATTTGGTATCAGAGCACAGCTCTTCCTTCCCTTGTTTTCCTTGCTATTAAACCTTCTTTGAATTGTCATCAATGGCGCACAAGAGTGGCGGTATGACTACTCGGTGTGGGGCTGTTTTGCAGCCAAGCCGAGACCACCCTTCAACGAGTGAACCACCTACCCCATCAATGTCTCCCAAGGCCATGAGTCTGATTTGCAGGAAAAAATTAATGGCATTTATAAAAGGCTGGATGCCTTGTTACAAAGGTTGGAAACACCAAATCCGCCAAGGCCACCTCCTCCATTCACTCCCGGTAGAAGAGCCAGAAATGCTCGGACTCGATTGTATGAGGTTGAAGACTCGGATGATGAGTTTGAGCCACGGGAGAGACCACCCCGAGAAGATGATTTGAGGAATATAAAGTTAAGTGTTCCCCCTTTTAATGGTTCTTGTGATGGAGATGCATATTTGACTTGGGTAGATAAAGTAGACAAAGTCTTTGATTGTTACAATTACTCGGAGAAGTCTAAATCGCAGCTAGTAGCTTTGGAGCTCCACGGTTATGCAAGCTTATGGTGGGATAGTTTGAGAGCACAAAGGAGATGTGACCGTGAAGAAGAAATAACTACTTGGAGAGGCATGAAGATGCATATGAAAAGGAGATTTGTCCCGAGTCACTATAGGCAAAAGTTTTTCTATCAACTCCAAACTTGAAGCAAGAACACCTCTCGGTTGAGGAATACTTGATGGAGTTTGAGACCTTGCGGATCCGGTGTGATCTTGAAGAGCCGGAAGAACAAATATTGGCACGGTTCTTGAGAGGATTACACAAGGATATTGGTGAAGTTATGGAATTGCAGCTCGTTGAATCTTTAGATGCCGCTATCCAATTGGCCTTGCGGGTTGAAAGGCAACAAAAAAAGAAGGGCAAGAAAAGTGTTGTGAAGCCTACACCGACCTACAACACTCCTTACAAACCACCTCCGAGGCAAGACAACCGCCCTTATCAACCAAAACCGTGGACTCAAAAGAAAGATGCTTCCACTAAGCCAATTGAAGATACCAACAAGCCACGGTCAAGGGACATCAAATGTTTTAAGTGCCTCGGATTGGGACATATTGCTGCACAATGTCCTAATAAGAGGGTGATGGTACTCTTAGAGAGTAGTGGAGAAGTTGTTAGTGAAGATGAGCCGATGGAAGAGGAAGAAGAACAAGACGCCGAGCCTTTAGAGGAAGTGTGCCGAGCACAAGAAGGCCCCCTCCTCATGGTGATCCGAAGGGCCCTCACTATCAATGGCCAACCCAAGGCTATCCAATGGGAAAATATCTTCCATAGTCATTGCCTCATCAAAGATAAAGTGTGCTCCCTAATCATTGATGGAGGGAGTTGCACTAATGTAGCATCCTCCGAACTAATTGAGAAACTTCAACTCCAAACCGAGGAGCATCCCCACCCTTATCGGCTCTGATGGCTAAGTGATGAAGGAGACTTAAAGGTGACCAAGCGTGCACGAATTGAGTTCTCCATTGGGGGATATAAGGATGCTGTGATGTGTGATGTGCTGCCAATGGATGCAAGCCACCTTCTCCTAGGGAGGCCGTGGCAATTTAACCGCCACACCATGCATGATGGATTAACAAATGAGTATTCATTCAAATGGGAGAACCGGAACATTAAATTAGCACCTTTGACACCCTCGGATGCAGCTAAAGATGAGAGGGAAAAAAGAGAAAACTCCTCCAAGAAGGTGCTATTCATCAACAAAAAGGAACTCTCTCGGGAATTATCACAAGTGGCTCCAATTGTGTTGATTCTTTTTCGAGAAAGAATGGAAGAGATAGGAGGGGCTTCGGAAGAAGTCTTAGCCCTCCTAGAAGAGTATGATGATGTCTTCTCCGAAGAGTTGCCAACCGGTCTACCACCAATCCGTGGGATAGAGCATCAGATTGATCTTCAACCCGGGGTGGTTCTACCAAATCGGCCAGCATATAGAATGAATCCCGAGGAGGCTAAAGAGCTCGACGATCAAGTGCAAGAGCTCTTTGAGAAAGGGTACATCCGAGAGTCATTAAGTCCTTGTGTGGTATCAACCATTTTGGTGCCAAAGAAGGATTGCTCCTCTCGGATGTGCATTGACAGCCGTGCAATCAACCAAATTACTATTAAGTACCGGTTTCCCATACGACAGCTGGAGGACTTATTGGATGAGCTAAGTGGTGCTGCCTACTTCTCAAAAATTGATCTAAAGAGCAGTTATCATCAAATAAGGATGCTAGAAGGAGATGCGTGGAAAACCGCCTTCAAAACCAAGTATGGACTTTATGGATGGTTAGTTATGCCATTTCGGCTATCTAATGCCCCTACACTTTTATGCGTTTAATGAACCATGTGCTGAAAGATTACTTGGGAAAGTTTGTGATAGTATACTTTGATGATATATATAGTGCACAATATCTGGATCACTTGGGACATCTTCATATACTATTTGATGCACTTAGACAGGCTCATTTGTTTGGAAATTTGAAGAAATGCTTTTTTGTACAAGAAAGAGTGCATTTCCTCGGCTTCATTTTGTCCAAGAATGGAATAGAAGTTGATCAAAGCAAGATAGAAGTAATTCGGGAATGGCCGACCCCTAAGTGTGTTGCGGACATTAGAAGTTTCCATGGCCTTGCTTCATTCTACCGGAAGTTCATCAAGGGGTTTAGTAGCATTGTTGCTCCCCTCATGGATTGCACCAAAAAGGGGAAAGAATTTGAATGGACCCCGGTGTGCCAAGCTAGCTTTGACCGAATCAAGGAGGCTCTTTGCAATGCTCCTCTCTTAGAGCTCCCGGATTTTCATAAGGTCTTTGAAGTGGATTGTGATGCCTCAGCCCTCGGCATAGGAGCGGTTCTCATGCAAAAAGGGAGGCCCGTGGCCTACTTTACTGAAAAGTTGAAGGGGGCAGCCTTGAATTACTCCACTTATGATAAGGAGATGTATGCTTTGATAAGAACCATTGAAGTTTGCCAACATTATCTCCTTCCTAAGGAGTTCATTATACACACGGATCACCAAGCATTGAATCACATTAAAAGCCAAGGGAAGCTCAGCAAGAGACATGCGAAATGGGTGGAGTTTCTTGAGAGATTTCCTTATATTATAAAGTACAAGAAGGGTGAAGTGAATGTTGTGGCCGATGCACTTTCAAGAAGAACCATGTTGCTTACTGAGCTCACTTCCCGAATCTTGGGATTTGAGTGGATCAAAACCTCTTATAAAGACGACCCCATCTTCAAGGAGTGTTTTGAAAGGTGTTTGAACAAGGAAGGAGGCACCTATCACTTGACGGATGGCTACCTATTTAAAGGGGGACAACTTTGTATTCCTACGTGCAACCTTCGAGAATCTCTAGTGAAAGAAGCTCACGGTGGAGGATTGGCCGGACACTTTGGGGAAAAAAAGACCCTAGAGGCATTGAAGGAACATTTCTTTTGGTCACACATGATCAAGGAGGTGCACAAGTACATAGAGAAGTGCATTCTTTTTGGAAGACTTTGTGGAGAAAACTTGGAACTAAATTGTTGTTTAGCACTTCCTTCCACCCCCAAACAGATGCCAAACGGAAGTGGTAAACCGCACATTGGGATCATTGCTAAGAAGCATCGTGGGACAGAGACTCTCGGATTGGGATGCACAATTACCTTATGTGGAGTTTGCATACAACCGAAGTGTGCATAGTGCAACTCAAACATCTCCATTTGAAGTGGTTTATGGTTTCAACCCATCCACACCTTTGGACTTGATCCCATTGCTGAGCCAAGAACTAGCCAATCCTGATGGAGCACAAAAAGCTAAGCAAGTCCAAGCCATGCATGCTAAGGTGCAAAAGGCCATAGCCAAGAAAAATGAAGCCTATGCAAAGTATGCTAACCGTGGCCGAAGGGATGTGGAATCTCAAAGTGGGCGATCTTGTGTGGCTACACTTAAGGAAAGAAAGATTTCCTAGCCAAAGAAAGTCCAAACTTCTCCCTAGGGCCGATGGTCCATTTAAAGTCACCGAGAAGATCAATAAGAATGCCTACAAGTTGAAGCTTCCCGGGGACTATGGAGTTTCGACATCATTCAATGTACAAGATCTCTCACCATATTTGGGAGAAGTACCAGAGGAAGAGGAGGAGCAGCCCATGGATTTGAGGGCAAATCCTCAATCACCCGGAGGGGATGATGTGCTCGGCAACCAACAACCACCAAAGGGGGCGACAACCCGGAGCCGAGCAAGACAACTAGCTAACATGTTTGTTGATTTTGCTGGTTTCACTTTTTCTTCCTTGGATCTCTCAGGAGCTCCCTCACATCATGATCAAGAACTCCCCAAGCATTGCTTACAATGGGAGTATAAAGAAGAGGAGAAGTTGGCCGAGTTACAAGATTCTCCTTGCCGAAGCCTCCCACCCGAACCGTGACCACATCCGGCTCCATGCATTAAGATGGCTGAATGCCCCATCACCATTATGGGAGAGTAGTTCCTGCAAGAAGAGTCCATAAGGAGTGCTGAATATTTGTATATGTATTTGGGGTTATAAATCTTTTAAGTAGGGAAGTATGTTTTGTTGTAATCAAATTGGTTCGGTTTGGACCAATTTTGTTGGGGATTTTGGTTCGGTTTTGACCAACCCAAGCCCTTTTTGATGGAACTTAGGTCCAACCCTAAGTTTCTATTTATCCTTCTTTTTTTTTTGGATATGCTTGGGACGTGGCTTTAGTTGAAAGTTCCATGTGGTTGGATAGGAGGCTTGGTAGGACCCAATTCTCACCTAACTCCTACTCTAGTAACTCATTGGTCCATAATTTAGGTTTTTTTTTTTATTTCTTTTGTGTAATTTGGAGGCTGTATGAAACCCTCTTTCACCTTGAATGAAAGGCAGAAAAAAGATATTGGTAAATTGAAGAAGCTTTGAAGCTCTCGAGCCTTTCCTTTTTCTCACGGCATTTGGGAATCTAGGTGAGTAACATCCTTGATTCTTGTTTGTCTTGGTGTTGGTGATTAGCTAGGATCACTAAACCTTATTCCAACCTCCTTCCTCACTTGTTTAGGAAAAAAAGCGAGCTTGGAAATCCCATAGCATTCCTCCATTTGTTGTTTGCATTTGTGTTTGTCTTTGGTGTTGGTTGCTGTTTTTGGTGCTTACCCGAGTGAATTTGTGCAACAAAATTCAATTCGTTCCATTTCTGTTTTCCGTGAACAAAAGTCCCCAATTTTATGGCTGTGAGTTCGCCTTTCATGGCTTGAAATAACTGTTCTTTACGTTTAGCCACAGCCCCTCCCCATCAAGAGTTATGCATTCTTTTTCCACTCCTTTCTACCCGAACTTCTGAAATCGGACAGTTCTGTCCATCAATTTTCTATCCTAAATATCTTCAAATCTACCCGTGATTTCCCCCTCAAACCACTTGCAATTTCTTCCCACTTCGTTGAAGTTAAGTTTTGCCAATTTCCATCCTCCCAGACTCCCTGCATTGGAATTTGTGCAGAAGTCTCCCCAACACCCCTACACTGTTTCTTTCAGCTTTGTCGGTTTGTGCACCTAAAATTGCCTCCTTGTATTTTATTGATCCGCACGTGTTTTAAGCTGTAAATTTGGCCAGAATTATCCCACTCTCAAAGGTTTAAGTCCTCAAATTTCTAGCTAAATCCCCTGTATGCGTTTGGAGTTCTCCTTGCTCCAATCCCCTGTTCCTGCCTACCTTTCTTTCTCTCGGCAGATTGTTGTCATCTCCTCTCTTCCCGACACCTCCGCATCTTGGAGCGTGTCAAAATGCGATCCTGAAATTCAATTTAGTACGTATTGCTTTGTGTACTTCTCTGTAACATTGATATAAATCTTGAATCTTGATCTGACACAATAGATACCGCTACTCCATACAATTTTACTATCTCTAGTATGGAGAGTTCAACACATTGATGTGGGGAGATTGTCATCTTCACTAAAAATAGGTAGATTTTTTTAAGCAATCTACCATTAACCATATTCCATCATGTCCTCTTGTAGTTTTTGGTAATCCAAAAATACATTACGTCGAAATATGTCTCCACTTCAACTCTGGCATAGGTAAGGGTTGGAGAGTTCCTACTTAATAATTGTGCTCTATTCTTACTTGTTGGAAAATTAGACACAATTTAACATAATTTGCAAATTCTTATTCAATATTTGGCTCACAAAAGTGTAACTTCAAATCTCGATACATTTTTGTAGTTTGAAGATGAATCAAGAACGTAGATGAATGTACTTCATATAACACCTTTCTTAGTAAATTTGAATCTTGTGGCATATACCATTGTTTTCTGAATTTTAAGATACCATCTTCTAAATAATAAAATTTGGAAGATTCATGGAGATCCATTTGTTATTTATAATCCAAATACCTTGGATCTTTTTATTGTTCATCTTTGATCTTATCCACAAGTGTTGGTCCATTTATTAATGAAGTCATCTTACTTGTCACTGCCGCTATAAGCTTCACACTGAATGTTTTGATCTCTTTCTGCCCCGGGTCTCTCTCCCTCCCTCTCTCTTTCTCCCTCCCTCTACCTCTCACCCTCTCTCGTGCATTGTCTCTCTCCCTTCCTCACTCTCTTTCTCCTCCTCTCCCTTTATCTCTCTTACCCTCCCTCTCCCTCTCCTTATTCCTTTCTCCTTATTAATCTTTGTATCTCACTCTCTCTTTCCCTCTCCTAATCTTTGTCTCTCCATTGCTCTCACTCTCTCTTTCTCCACCTCTCTATCTCCCCCTCTTTCTTCTTATTTTCCCTCTCTCTTTTACTCTCTTTCTCTTTCTCCTACTCTCCCTTCCTCTCATTCTCTCTCTTAGTCTCTCTTTCTTTTTCTATCTCCCTCTCTCTCGCTCTCTTGCTTGCTCTCTCTCTTTCTCTCAGCCTGTTTCCCTCTCTTTATCTCTCTCCCTCTCGATCTCTCTCCCTTTCTCTATCCCACACACACTCTCGCTATCTTTATATCTTCCCCATGCTCTTTCTCAAAGTCTTTCTCACTATCCCTCTCTCTATCTTTCTTTCTCCCTATTTTCATCTCTCTTTCTCTCTTCCTCTTTTTATCCCTCCCTCATTGTCCATCACTCTCTCTCCCTTTCTTTCTCTCTATCTTCATCTCTCAAGCTTTCTGCCTTCCTCTCTTTCCCTTTCTCTTCCTCCCTCTCCCTGCTTCTTTCTTTCTATTACTCTCTATCCTCATATTATTGCTCTCTCTCTCACCCACTCTCTCTTTCTCCCTTCGTTTTCTTCTCTTTCTCTCTCCCTCTCTTCTTTTTCTGTGCCCTCTCCCCCTCTCTTCCTTTTACCTATCCCTATCTCTTGCTTCGTCTCTCTTCCAGGGTTTAAGGGTTCATGATTCAAGAGTTTTAGGGGTTCCAGGGTTCAACCTTACGTGTTCAAGGTTCCAAGGTTCAAGATTCCAAGATAGAATGTTCCAGGATTCTAGGGTTCAGGGTCTAGGGTTTGGGGGGTTTACAGTTGTAGGGTTTAAAGTTCTAGGATTTATTGTTTAGCATTCAAGGTTCAAGGGATTCATGATTCAAAGTCTTAGAGTTTAGGGTTTAGGGTTCTAGGGGTTTAGGGTTCAATGATTCTGTGGTTCTAAGGTTTTGAGGAGTTCTAGGGACTAAGGTTCAAGATTCAAAGGTTCAAGGTTTAGAGTTCCAGAGTTCAAGGATTCTAGAATTCAAGGTTATGTGTTTATGGTTCAGGGTTTATAGTTCAAGGCTCATGGTTTTAGGGTTCAAGAGTTCAAATTTTTCAAGGTTGAGGGCTTAGGATTCCAAGGTTTAGGGTTCCATGGTTAAGGGTTCCAAGGTTCAGGGTTCATAGCTCTAGGATTCTGGGTTCAATGATTCAGGGTTTCAGGGCTTGAGAGTTTCAGGGTTTAGGATTAAGGGTTCAATGTTTAAAGTTTAGGGTTCAATGTTCAAGGGTTTAAGCATTTTAGGTTTCCAGAGTTCTAGAGTTTAGAGTTCACAATTCATGGTTCCAATGTTCAAGGTTCAGAGTTTCAAGGTTCAGAGTTCCAGGGTTCTAGGGTTCACAGTTGAAGGTTCAAAGTTCTAAGTTTCAAGGTTCCAATGTTCAAGTTCCTAGGCTTCAAGGGTTTAGGATTTTCTGGTTATAGGGTTCCAGGGTTCAAGGTTAAGGATTCAATGGTCAGGGTTCTAAGGTTAGGGTTATAGGGTACAAGGTTTAGGGTTCCAAGGTTTAGGATTCATAGTTATAGGATTAATATTTTGAGGGTTAGGGTTTGAGGGTTTGAGGGTTCAAGGATTAAGGGTTTGGTGTTTAGAGTTGAAGGTTATAGGGTTCCAGTGTTCAAGGTTCAAGAGTTCAATAATTTTAGGGTTCTAAGGTTCTAGGGTTCTAGGGTTCTTGGCTTAAGGGTTTGATGTTCAAAGTGTCAAGGTTCAGGGTTCGAGGGTTCATGGTTCAAGGTACTATGGTTCGAGGGTTCCAGTGTTCATGGTTCTGGGTTGAGGGTGATGGATTCAATGGCCAGAGTTTTAAGGTTCAAGGTTCCAAGGTTCTAGGGTTCGAGGTTCAAAATTCTGGGTTCAAGTCCCAGAGTTCCAAGGTTCATGGTTTCAAGGTTAATGTTCCGATGTTACAATGTTCTAGAGTTTAAGAGTTTAGGGTTCAAGGTTCAACGCTTCAGGGTCCAATGGTTTAAGGGTTCTAGGGTTTTGTAGGATTCTAGGTTCAAAGCTTCAGGGTTTAAGCGTTCAGAGTTCTAGGGGTTAAGGGTTCCACAATTCACGGTTACGTGATATGGGTTCCCGAGTTTAGCATTTAGGATTTAGCATTTACGGTTCTAGGGTTCAAAGGTTCCATGGTTTAAGGTCTAAGATTCCAAAGTTTAGGGTTTAGGGCTCATCGTTCTAGGATTCAAGGTTCCATGGTTAAAGGTTCTAGGGTTTAGGGTTGCAGGGATCAAGGTCATGGATTTCAGTGTTTCAAGATTCTAGGGTTCAAGCTTTAGGTCTCCAATGTTTAGGGTTCTGAGTTCTAGGGTTCTAGGATTCTTGGGTATAGAGTTTAGGGTTAAATTTTCAAAGGTTTAGGGTTCTAGGGTTCAAGGTTCAAGGTTCTAGGGTTCAAAGGATCCAGAGTTGTCTTCATGGTTTAGGGTTCCAAGGTTAAGGGTTTAGGGTCTCAAACGTTTATTGTTCTAAGGTTACAAGGTTCCAGAATTTAAGGGTTTAGTGTTCAAAGTTCCAAGGTTCAGAGTTCAGTGTTTAAGAGTTCCAAGGTGCTATGGTTAAGGGTTTAGGTTAAGGATTCAAAGGTTCTAGGGTTAAGAATTCATGGGTTCCAGGGTTAAAGGGTACAAGGTTCAAGGTCTAAAGTTTTATGGTTCAAAGTTTATGCATTGAAAGTTTAGGGTTCCAGGGTTCAGCATTCAGAGTTTTAGGGTTGAGGGTTCCACAATTGATAGTTTTGAGTTCTAGAGTTCTAAACTTTGAAGGTTCCAAGGTTTCAGGGTTCAGGGTTCAATTGTTAAGATATCAAGGGTTAAAGGTTTAATGGTTCATTGGTTCTTGGGTTTAGATATCATGGGTAGGGTTGCAGAGTCAAGGGTTCAAGGCTCAAGGGTTCATGCTTCCAGAGTTCGAGGGTTCACGGTTACATGGTCAGGGTTCTAGGTTTTAACATTTCAAGGTTCGGTGTTCAAAGTTCAGGGTTTAAAGTTTTAGTGCTATAGGGTTCATGATTCAGGGTTCTAGGGTTGAGGGTTGAGGGTTCAAGGAGTTCTAGGTTCTAGGGTTCAGTGTTTTAAGGTTTAGGGTTTAAGGTTCATGGGTTCTATGGTTTTGTAATGTTCTAAGACCCTAGGTTTAGGATTCAAGGATTCAGGGTTTAGATATCTAGAGTTTGAGAATCCTCAATTAAGAGTTACGTGTTTAGGGTTCTCGAGTTTAGGGTTTAGGGTTTAAGGTTCCAAAGTCCAAGGTTCATAGTTCTAGGATTCAAAGTTCTAGGATTCAAGGTTCGAGGGTTTAGGGTTCCAGGGTTTCAGGGTTTAGGGTCAAGGATTTCAAGGTTTCAAGGTTCCACGATTCAAGGTTCAGGATTTAGGGTTCTAATGTTACAGTTCAAAGTTCCAGGTTTCTAGGGTTCTACGATTCACAGTTTTGAGGTTAAGGGTTCAAAGGTTCCAGGGTTCAAAGTTCCAAGCTTCAGAGTTCCAAGGTTCCAAGTTGATGGTCCCAAAGTTTAAGGTTTTGAGGTTACATGGTTCTAGAGTTTAAAGTTTAGGGTTCAAAGTTCTAGGGTTCAGAGTTTAGGGTTTAAGGGTCTGAGGGTTCTAGGGTTAAGGGTTTAGAGTTAAGGACTCTGAGGTTCTAGGGTTCCTTGGTTAAGGATTCAGGGTTTCATGGTTACAGAGTGCATGGTTCAAGGTTCAAGGTTCAAGGTTAAGAGTTCTAGGGTTTTGGGATTAGGCTTCCAAGGTTTAGGGTTTAAGAGTTCAGCGTTCTGTTAGCTTTAACTATGATTGAAGTAACCGTTGTTTTTTTATGATGAATATTAATATGTTGTATAACTGATTAACCATTAAGGAGAAGTTGATTTGAATAATGTATATGAAATACCCTCAACGACGGGTACCTTTTTTGTCTAACAAGTCGGTCGAGTTTTGCAAAAATTGTTAAGTTTGTTACAGGTTATCTCGATCGATTACCAGTTATGTCGACCCATCCTCAGGCAGAGGATAAACTTATGTCGACCGATTACCATTTATGTCGAACCATCCTCAGGCAGAGGATAAACTTATGTCGACCGATTACCAGATATGTCGACCTATCTTTAGGCAGCAACCTACTTATGTCGACCGCTACGTTATATGTCGACCGATGAGTTAACCAGAGAAGAATGTTATGTCGATCGCTATAAGAATGTGTCGACCACAAGATATTCAAGATAAAAAGCAACATGAAGTCGACCACGCTTCTACAAGTTACAAAAGCTTCACTTATGTCGACCGGCCAATCTTGTGTCGACCGCATACATGTCTAGAGGCCATATCATTGTCGACCGCTAAACTATTGTGTCGACCGCATACATGTCCAGAGGCCATATCTATGTCGACCGAAGCTCTTCCCAACGGCAACGCACTAAAACTTATGTCGACCGATCAAAAGATATGTCGACCGATCAAGAGCAGAAAGAAGAGATAACTTCCAACGGCTATTTTCTAATGTGTCTAAACGGCTATATCTATGCTGACCGATCCCGTACTTATGTCGACCGATCCAGCGTGCGCAGAATGAAATCTATAAATAGCTGCTGAGATGCCGATTGAAATAAAGAGGATTTCGGGAGAGCAAAAAGAAGCTGAATTACTGCCAAATTTTAGAGAATCATTTTCATTCTCTCAATCTTTGTATTTATATCTTGAATATTCACTTGGTGATTGAGAGAGTCGAATCGTAACCGTAATCTTAGTATTATACTCTGTGAGCAAAATTTGTAAGAGGGGTGACGCCTCTCCTAAAGAAGAGTCGCTGTAAAGGTTTGATTGACACCCGTAAGTCAATCGGAGTGAGCTCAAAGAATTGAGAGGGAAGAATCTTCAAGGAGGTACCTTGGAGCGCGGATGTAGGCAAGGTTGGCCGAACCGCGTTAAAAATCCGGTGTCAATCTCTCTCTCTCTCTCTCAACTCTATTAAGTTGTTTATCTTTTCTGCATTAGAGTTTTAGATTGAGTAAATCATACGCACGAATTTGATTAAAGTTTAATCATCGGAGTAAAATTTTATTAATCTAATTCACCCCCC
>QAOC01049642.1:0-33418 GCA_003255005.1 Begonia fuchsioides | reverse complement strand
GAAAAGCTGAGAAACCCACGAATTCTTCAGCTCTCTTCCTGATTCTCTCTGGTTTTGGAAGATTAAGTGAGGTTCTTTTGTTGGATTAAAGTTTTGGTGAAGAGTTTTTAGGTTTAAAGCAAGTTTAGTTCACTCTAGAAGGAAATAGGAGAAAAGAAGAGGAAACAAACGACTCAAGGGTTTCAGTTTCGATCTTCCCTATTCTGAGGTATCAATTCTAACCCTAAGAGCATGTTTAAATTGATGAATTGATTCGGAATGGTTAATTAAGCATGTTGATGATGTTTATATCAAGATTATGCAAAAACATTTGAGAAAATCAGGCAGTTTTAGGGTTTGCAATTTTACTGGAAGTTCAAGTTTTCAAATGACTTGAAACTCTTCTGATGATTTGAAATAGACATTTTAAGGAGAATAATCACACGTTAATATCTTTAATCCAAGAAGTATAAGTTAAGTTATGACCGGTTGAAGTTTCTGTTATGCAATAGTTACTCGAAAATAATGTATTCTGGATAGTTTTTGAATTTGGAAAATGACGTATGTTTTGATGCTTCAAATTACTTTCATATCTTCTGATGAATTAGAGTAGACATCTCAAGAAACATTCAGACACCTGAATATCATTATTTAGATTAGTCTAACTAAAGTTACAATCGATTGAAGGTCAGGTTATACCAAAGCGATACTTTAAAATTAATGAGTTATGTTACTTGTGTTTTAGGTTTTCAAGTGCAGCAACATATTGATCAAGTTTTTCAATAAAGCTAAGGATTTAAGGTAAGTTAATGTTGCATGTGATTGGCCCTAAAGGGGATTACATTACAAAGATTAGGATTTTATGATTTTGCAATATTCTTGATTGTTTGGGGTGTAATGCACAATACACAGACCTCAATTTATTTGAGGATATGTTTATGTGCCTTGTTTGATATTGATTGATTTTTGGTGTTAGAATAAAGATGCATGTTTAGAATGCTTGCAATGTTTAAATTGTATATTTTATTGCTTGTTTACATGTTCATGCACCATAGTTTTAAAAAAAATACGAAAATGATCTGCATGCATGATTTTCATGATAATATGCAACGGGTCGTTGAGGGAGGAGCTCGAGTTAGACTACCTCGAGGGAGGCCAAATGGTGTCTACTCTCTCTCATGGTACCTTCAACGATCAAATAATGAAAGAAGTGAAATGAACAAAATGTACGTAAATAGTTACATATTGGGCGGGGTTGAGTTTGGTTGTCCCAAGAGGTTGGACAAAATGGTGCCTACTCTCCCCTAGACGGTATTACCCACATTAACTGGACTGTTAAGTGAAAGAAAATAAAAGAAATGAATGATACCGAAATTGCATTGTTTTTATAAAGCATCATATGCATAAAGGTCTCATAAATTTTTTAGTATTATGGATTAACTTACTGAGCATTAGGCTCATTAGATAAACTTTGTAATGCAGGTGATGAGATAGATATTGTGGATTCTACTTATCTTGGATAGATGCTTGAGGTGGTGAAGTACGTCCATTGCGGAAGTTTGCAGCTGTTAGTGGAATTTTGACCGTGGGCGACCCATGTAAATAGAAATGTTTTGTTTGAAAACTAATGTATAATATTATGTTTGGTTTATAACTGCTTTAATGTTAAAGTACAAGTATGTTTTGGTTATTTATTACGAATAGAATCGATTTTGATGAAGTTAAATAAAAGTCTTCTGCTGTGTTTTATTTCATGGATTTTAAATTGATAAGTTTTACCTTAAATTGTTTGTAGTTAGTACATGTTTTTACAAAAAGAAAAAAATTTTAAGCAAGGGAAAAATGGGATGTCACAGTTATGGTATGAGAGCACACTGGGTTTCAAAATCATTTCTGCAGACTGCCTAACATCACAAGCCTTCACGTGGAGATACTTCATACACTGTAAGTTTGTTAATGATTATATTATTGTTTGTATTTATTGGTTGCTAAATTGTTAAGGCTTAGTTCAATATGCCGGGAGGACAAAGAAGGGAAATGGAAGGCATAGATGATGCAACTAAAAAACTATTTGATATAGTGGATCGTCAAGATCAGCAATTAGAACGATATATGGCAAAGGAAGAACAAGGAGGTTTTCGTTCGAATGCTGCTGGATAGTTAATTTGTGAAAGATTTTGATGACTTCATCCACCTAACTTCAATGGTAAGGCAACAGATCCAACTTGTGCTGAAGAGTGGATCCGAACGATTGAGGATATGTACAATTATGCCAAGATTGAGGAAGATGAGAAAGTTAATTGTGCAGTCTTTATGCTGTCGAAGGATGCACGTTTCTGGTGTGAAACTATTAAAGCAACCACAAATGTGAAAGAAATGTCATGGAACAAATTTAAGGAGATCTTTTACGACAAATATTTCAACCATGCAGTTCGAACAAGTATCTGCTTCCAAGGATTGATGATTTATTTGACCAACTATGAGGTGCACGGGTGTTCTCAAAGATTGATCTAAGATCAGGATATTATCAATTGAAGGTCAAAGCGGAAGATATCCCGAAAACAGCATTTAGAACTCGATATGGACATTACGAGTTTTTAGTGTGTCTTTTGGATTGATTAATGCTCCTACTGCCTTTATGGATCTAATGAATCGGTATTCCAGGAGTATCTAGATAAATTCATAATTGTGTTTATCGACGATATTCTCATATATTTTCAAACAGAGGAGGAGCATATGGAACATCTAAAGGCAATATTATCAACTTTAAGACGACATATGTTATATGCTAAGTTTTCTAAATGTGAATTCTGGCTTGATAGAATTAACTTTCTTGGACACGTAGTATCCAAGGACGGTATTTCTGTGGATCCATCAAAAGTCCAAGCAATGATGGATTGGCCACAGCCAAAGACTGTTAATGAGATACGTAGTTTTCTTGGGTTAGCTGGATATTATCGAAGATTCATTGAAGGATTTTCAAAAATAGCAATTCCTTTGACCCGATTAACGAAGAAAAAAATGAAGTTTTGGTGGTCAGTTTAATGTGATAGAAGTTTCCAGAACTTGAAACAAAAATTGACATCAGCCTCAATTTTGACAATTCCAACTGAGGACCGTAAATTCACAATTTACTGTGATGCTTCCAAAATTGGATTAGGTTGCTTATTGATGCAAGAAGAAAAGGTGATCGCTTACGCATCAAGGCAATTAAAAGGGTACGAGCAAAATTATCCTACTCATAATCTACAATTAGCTGCAGTTGTGTTCGCATTAAAAATATGGAGGCGTTATTTATATGGGCAACAATGCAAGATATTTTCAGACCATAAAAGTCTGAAATATTTATTCACCCAAAAAGACCTGAATATGAGGCAACAAAGATGGCTCGAATTCGTAAAAGATTATGAGTTTGAAATCAAATACCACCCCGGCAAAGCTAATGTGGTAGCTGATGCATTGAGTAGGAAGTTCATACCAGTCCAATTGGCAATGTCTATAACGCTTCAATCTGAAATTCAAAAGTCTGGCTTAGAAGTAGTGTCAAATTTGAGTTGTATGCTTGTAGCATTATCTTTGAAGCCAACTCTTATGAATGAAATCAAAGAAGCTCAATTGGAGGATCCAAAATATAAACAATATAAATTGGGCAAAGCAAGACTTACGGAAGAAAATATTATCGGAAGCCCATTCTTCTACATTTACGGTGCATCCGGGAAGCACTAAAATGTATCGGGATTTAAAACAGCACTTTTGGTGGCCAAATATGAAGAAGGACGTCGCAAAACATGTGGAATTTTGTGTCACATGTCAAGAAGTTAAAGCTGAACATCAAAGGCTTGCAGGAACACTTCAATCTTTACAATGGACTTTGTTGTGGGATTACCGAAAACAACAAAGAGGCAAGATGCTATTTGGGTGATTGTTGATAGATTAACAAAGTCAGCACATTTCTTGCCGGTAAGAATGAATTTTTCTATGGATCAGTATGCTGAATTATATGTTCAAGAGATTATAAGACTGCATGGAATTCCAGCATCGATAGTATCAGATCGTGATCCAAGATTTACTCCGAAATTTTTGAAAAGTTTACATAATGCAATGGGGACTACATTGACTTTTAGCACGGCTTTTCATCCCCAAACTAATGGTCAAACCAAAAGAACAATTAAAATATTGGAAGATATGTTATGAGCATGTGTATTGGATTTTCAAACTACATGGGGTAAGATGTTACCATTAGTGGAGTTTGCATATAATAATAGCTACCAATCAACAATTGGTATGGCCCCGTATGTGGCATTGTATGGGCGAAAATGTCGATCTCCATTGTATTGGGATGAAGTTGGAGAAGCAAAGTTGTATGGTCAAGAAATTTTACAACAAACCGCAGATCAAGTGAAAGTTATTCGAGAAAGAATCTAAATAGCTCAAAATCGACAGAAACATTATGCAGATCAAAGGCGAAGAGAGCTAGAATTTGAGGAAGGTGATGAGGTATTCTTAAAGATTTTGCCTTTTAAGGGAGTAATGCGGTTTGGAAAAAGGGGAAAGCTTATTCCACGATTTATTGGACCTTTCCCTATTATAAAGAAGTTAGGCAAAACAACTTACATGTTGAAATTGCCATCATCTATGGCTGGGATCCACAATATTTTTCACATTTCAATGTTAAGGAAATGTGTACGTGATACTACTTATGTGATTGAAGGTAGAAGTATTGACATTGAACATACTTTGACATATGAAGAAAAACCGGTAAGGATCTTGGATTCAAAAACAAAAGAATTGAGAAACAAACAAATCCCTTTGGTAAAAGTCCTATGGAGAAACCATACTATAGAGGAAGCCACCTGGGAAAGGCAACAAGACATGATGAAGAAGTATCCAGAACTTTTTGACATGTAAATTTTGGGGACAAAATTTTAAATAAGGAGGGTGGAATGTAATACCCAAACTTTTTGAAGGAACAAGATCCTATCGTCTTAATATATATATGTTTATGTATTAATAGCCTTGAAACTTAAGTTAATACTAATCTAAATTAATTAGTAAAGCTAATCATAGTTAAAGGATATGACACCTCCACCTTACATTTACTCCTTAATCAATGATATAATTTGAATAAATATTAATCATAGAATATTATTAAATGTAAATTATGATTTTATATATTAAAGTAGTGAAGCAATAAGAAAGTGCCACATGTCACCATTAGATTAGTGTCTAATCATGATTAATGTGTAATTAGTGAATGATTAAGAGGTAATTAACGTTTACTAATCATGATTAATTAAGTTATCTTGAAGATTATATTAGTACTAATCTAGATTAATTAATTTAAGCATGTATGATTAAAAGATGATAATTAAGGTATTTTTACAAATATAAGCAAAAGTAAGGGCAAATATGAATTTTAACATGGACAAATTGGATAAGAAGGTAATTTTACCCTAAGAACTCCCAACAAAAGCTGAGAAACCCACGAATTCTTCAGCTCTCTTCCTGATTCTCTCTGGTTTTGGAAGATTAAGTGAGGTTCTTTTGTTGGATTAAAGTTTTGGTGAATAGTTTTTAGGTTTAAAGCATGTTTAGTTCACTCTAGAAGGAAATAGGAGAAAATAAGAGGAAACAAACGACTCAAGGGTTTCGGTTTCGATCTTCCCTATTCTGAGGTATCAATTCTAACCCTAAGATCATGTTTAAATTGATGAATTGATTCGGAACGGTTAATTAAGCATGTTGGTGATGTTTATATCAAGATTATGCAAAAACTTTTGAGAAAATCAGGCAGTTTTAGGGTTTGTAATTTTAAGTGAAGTTCAATTTTTCAAATGACTTGAAACTCTTCTGATGATTTAAAATAGACATTTTATGGAGAATAATGACATGTAAATCGCTTCAATCGAAGAAGTATAATTTAGGTTATGACCAGTTGAAGTTTCTGTTGTGCAACAGTTACTCGAAAATAATGTATTCTGGACAGTTTTTGAATTTGGAAAATAACGTATGTTTTGATGCTTCAAATTACTTTGATATCTTCTGATGAATTATACTATACATCTCAAGAAACATTCAGACACCTGAATAGCATTATTTAGATTAGTCTAGCTAAAGTTACAATCGATTGAAGGTCAGGTTATACCAAAGCGATACTTTAAAATTAATGAGTTATGTTACTTGTGTTTTAGGTTTTCAAGTGCAGCAACATATTGATCAAGTTTTTCAATAAAGCTAAGGATTTAAGGTAAGTTAATGTTGCATGTGATTGGCCCTAAAGGGGATTACATTACAAAGATTAGGATTTTATGATTTTGCAATATTCTTGATTGTTTGGGGTGTAATGCACAATACACCGACCTCAATTTATTTGAGGATATGTTTGTGTGCCTTGTTTGATGATTGATTGATTTTTGGTGTTATAATAAAGATACATGTTTAGAATGCTTTCAATGTTTTAATTATATATTTTATTGCATGTTAACATGTTTATGCATTTTAATTGTTCATGCATCATGGTTTTAAGAAAATTACGAAAATGATTTGCATGCATGATTTTCATGATAATATGCAACAGGTCGTTGAGGGAGGAGCTCGAGTTAGACTTGCTAGAGGGAGGCCAAATGGTGTTTACTCTCTCTCGGGTACCTTCAACGATCAAAACAATGAAAGAGTGAAATGAACAAAATATACGTAAATAGTTATATGTTGGGCGGGGTTTGAGTTTGGCTGTCCCAAGAGGTTAGACCAAATGGTGCCTACTCTCCCCTAGACGGTATTACCCACATTACCTGGACTGTTAAGTGAAAGAAAATAAAAGAAATGAACGATACCGAAATTGCATTGTTTTTATAAAGCAGCATATGCATAAAGGTCTCATAAATGTTTTATTATTATGGATTAACTTACTGAGCATTAGGCTCATTAGATAAGCTTTGTAATGTAGGTGATCAGATAGATATTGGGGATTCTACTTATCGTGGATAGATGCTTGAGGTGGTGAAGTACGTCCATTGCGGAAGTTTGCGGTTTTTTAGTGCAATTTTGACCGTGGGCGACCCATGTAAATGGAAATGTTTTGTTTGAAAACTAATGTATAATATTATGTTTGGTTTATAACTATTTTAATGTGAAAGTACAAGTATGTTTTGGTTATTTATTACGAATAGAATCGATTTTGATGAAGTTAAATAAAAGTCTTCCGCTGTGTTTTATTTCAAGGATTTCAAATTGATAAGTTTTACCTTAAATTGTTTAAAGTTAGTACGTGTGTTTACAAAAAGAAAAAAAATTTAAGCAAGGGAAAAACGGGATGTCACAAAAAGTCCTACAAGAACCTATTTGTAAAACAAAGTGCATGCAATAGGTGTAATAGAATAGGACATCAATCTTTTAGTTGCCCTCTAAATTCGAGAGTCACAAAGTTTAAGGTAGAGGAGAAATGGGTTCCCAAAGGAACCAATGCTAACCCTCTAGGACCCAAAATTGTTTGGGTACCTAAGAAGATGGTATGTTGTGTTGTGTAGGTGGAAGGTGGATCCATGAAAGATCTCTGGTTCCTCGATAGTGGATGTTCGAGGCATATGACGGGTGATCCTTCAAAGTTTTCATCAATCAAGCAGAAGAAATGAAATGTCTCCTTCGGTGGGAATCAAAAAGGAAAGATTATTGGCATTGGAAACATAGGTAAATCTTGCTCTCCTATTATTGAAAAGGCTCTATTAGTTGATGGTTTAGAGCATAACCTTCTAAGTGTTAGTCAATTATGCGACAAAGGATATAGAGTTATCTTTGAATCTGACACTTGCTTAATTGATGATATATCAAATGGAAAAACGTTATTCATTGGATATAGAAACGAAAAGTTTATACTATTGACTTGAATGTTGTCTTATGTGTTGATGAAATTTTTTTTTCTGCAAACTCTTCTCGTGATAGTTGGTCTTCGCATAAGAGGCTAGGACATGTAAGTATGAATACCTAAGCTAAGATATCTAGGAAGAATCTTGTTAGGGGCCTTCCAAAGATATCCTTTGAGAAGGATAAAGTATGTGAAGCATGTCAAACGGGGAAACAAACAAAGTCTTTGTTTCCTTCAAAGTCAATTGTATCGACCACCAAACCTCTTCAACTTCTTCATATGGACCTCTTCGGTCCTTCCAAGGTAGCTAGTCTAGGTGGGAAGTATTATGCCTATGTCATCGTTGATGACTATTCTAGATTTTCTTGGGTTTTCTTCATAAGATCAAAGGATGAAACCTTTGATATATTCTCCTCCTTTAGGAAGAAAATTCAAAATGAAAAGGAGCTTTCTATCGTGGCTATTCGTAGTTATCATGGGGGAGAGTTAAAAAATGAGAAATTTTAACTCTTTTGTGATAAATATGGAATAGATTATAACTTTTCATCTCCTAGAACTCCTCAACAAAATGGTGTTGTTGAAAGGAAAAATAGATCCTTGCAAGAGCTTCCAAGAACTAAGCTTAACGAATATGCTCTTCCTAAGTATTTTTGGCGGAGGCCGTCGCTATGGCATGCTATGTTCTCAATAGAGTATCTGTTTGCCCAATCATAGAAAAGACACCTTATGAGCTATGGTCTGGAAAAACACCAAGTGTTAAATACTTTAGAGCCTTCGGATGCAAATGTTTCATTCTTAACACTAAGGACAACCTAGTAAAGTTTGACTCCAAAACGGACTTAGGTATTTTTCTAGGCTACTCCTCATCTAGCAAAGCCTATAGAGTCTTTAACAGAAGAACCTTAGTGGTCGCAACATCTATGCATGTGACATTTGATGAATCACCTAACCCAATTAGCATAATGGGTGAAGATGATGGTTTGGAAAACGCCATGGACTCTCTATCTCTTAAGGATAATGATAAAGCTTCTTTAGATGTGTCTCCTATGGATCATCCTTCTAGCACTATCAATTTAGTTCCACAAGATGACATTGTGAGAAGTCTCCCTAAGGAATGGAAATATGCAAAAAGTCATCATAAGGAAAATATTGTAGGTGATCCTAGCTTAGGAGTCAAAACTAGAGCCTCCCTTAGAAATCTTTGTGGGAATGTAGCTTTTATCTCTCAAATCGAGCCGAAAAAGTTTGATGAGGCCATTGTTGATGAAAATTGGATTATGGCCATGCATGAAGAGTTAAATCAATTTTGAGAGAAGTCAAGTGTGGGAGTTGGTTCAATTTTGAGAGAAGTCAAGTGTGGGAGTTTGATGGGGGAGCTTAAATTCTTCTTAAGACTCCAAATTAAGCAATCTTTAGATGGTACATTCATTTGTCAAGAGAAATATGTCAAGGAATTACTCAAGAAATTTGGTATGAACTCTTGTAAATCCTCTAGAACTCCTATGAGTACCACTACTAAACTACAAAAGGATGAAAATGGTAGAGAAGTTGACATTAAGAAATATCGTGGAATGATTGGCTCTCTTCTCTATTTAATCGATAGCCGACCTGATAGTCTGTTTTGCTAGATTTCAAGCCGCTCCTAAAGAATCTCACTTAAATACCGTTAAAAGGATATTTAAGTACTTAAGTGACACCGTTGACTTAGGCTTGTGGTATCCTAAAGGTGTCTCTTTTTACTTATTAGGATATTCGGATGCGGATTACGCAGGTAGTTTAGTTGATAGAAAAAGCACCTCTGGTACATGTCACTTTCTAGGAGAATCTTTAGTTTCATGGTTCTCCAAGAAACAAAACTCAGTAGCCCTTTCAATTGTCGAAAGCGAATATATCACCTCCGGTAGTTGTTGTGCTCAAATGCTTTGGATGAAGCAAACTTTAGAGGACTAGAATCT
The DNA here is from genome assembly GCA_003255005.1 of Begonia fuchsioides. NCBI lineage: Eukaryota > Viridiplantae > Streptophyta > Magnoliopsida > Cucurbitales > Begoniaceae > Begonia > Begonia fuchsioides. The sequence continues at coordinate 23,623 of QAOC01049642.1, read as the reverse complement.
CACATTCACTAAGATTCCTATCAAATGTGACAATACAAGTGCTATAAATATCTCTAAGAATCCTATTCTTCACTCTAGAACAAAGCACATAGAAATTAGATATGACTTTATCAAAGATCATGTGCAAAGAGGAGATATTATCTTAGAATTTGTAAACTCGAGTGATCAATTAGTAGACATATTTACCAAACCGTTAGATGAGAAGACCTTTTGTGGAATTAGAATTCGTCTAGGGTTTATTCGATTCAATGATGCTTAGATGCATTGTCTTATGTCTGCTGTCTGCGGCAATGGGGGTCGACATAATGGGAAGCATGTCGACCGCACCATCGTGCTTGGTAAGAACGCGGTCGACACAAGTATTGATATGTCGACCGGTTGATCGTCTCAGTTAAGGAAGCAGTCAACATAATAAGATGTATGTTGACCGGTTGATCGTCTCGGGTAATAGAGCGGTCGACACAACTATGAATATGTCGACTGATATGTGTCAAAACTCCCAATTTTTAAAAAAACTTCGTCGTGCACGGTAAAGTCAAAATCGACCAGTGAAACGTCGATTCCTCAATCGACCAGTGAAACGTCGATTCCAAGCCCTCCTTCGACAATTCCAACCTCCTTTCTGATTGCTCCTCAATCTCATCCTCTATCTTTCCTTTAATATCAATGGCATCCACTTCCAAACTCCCCATCAAGAGGAAGCGCACGGTAAAGTCAAAATCGACCAGTGAAACGTCGATTCCTCCAGCTCCGACAGTGGACAAACATCTCTTTCGAAATTCGGATGCTCAAGATAAGTATAGTCAGATTCTACATGTCAAACCTCTTTTATTGAGTAGAGTATTTCTACCCGATAGGATTACGAGGATTGATATCACTGAGCTTTGTGAATATCTAGGACTAAAGACGCTATTTGGACTATGGAATTCGTATCATGAGGAAGCTATACGACTTTTCTATGCAAATTTGCAAACAATTCCTCACATGCTCACTCTCAAGAGTTTAGTCTACGGTAAACCGATTAAGATTACAAACTCTTCATTGAACTCATTATTGGGTTGTGAGGTAAATGAGTTTACGGATCGATACTACGAGCAAGGGAAGGAACCCGCTCTAGTTCGATGCTCGGATTATTAGGATTTTCTTAAATTGGTTGCTAAGGACCCAAATAACTTGTCGTACAAGCCCAAAGCTAGTGATCTCAACAAACGGCACGTTTAGTTCATCACATCACGACCTACAATCTTTTGCCTAAGGACGGGCATAAAGATCACATTCGCCATATGGAACTATATGTTCTACATATGTTCTTTACCCGACATCGCTTTAATGTAGGATTTATCATCATGCGACATTTGATGGAAGTGCTAGACAAAGCATCAAAATCATTACCATTCAATATTTTGCTAATGGCGATTTATGCTCAACAAGGAGTAATTTATCCCTATGCCGCTAATCTAATCGAAGTCAGGAATCATGATATCTACTCTGATTCGACCCTCGGACGGATGGGATTAACTAAAAATGAAGATGGAGAATGGCAATACAAGAGAAATCTGCCTCGCCGGCCTCCAACACCTTCAAGCTCCCCACCCCTAACGGTTGATGAAGCTCATATTCCTCCCGAGGATAGGAGACCTCGGAGACAACATCGCTCCTCCTCCTCGATTGAGAGGCATTTAGATATGCTTAATGGCCTAATTACGAGCCTCAAGACACAGTTGATGCTCTACACAAAAAGGTCGATGGCCTTAAGAACCAAATTGATGCATGGGATGCATATTTTGAAGAGAAAGAAGAAGAAGAAAACTTTGACGAACCAGCTCCAGCCACTCCTAGAGTTACCACACAATTCTCTCCGGCTCCAGTTGCTGAGCCTGATGTACAATCGGAGTACATCGCCGGACATGACGTGTAACCAGAGCCCATCATGGACGTAGCCCCAACAAGCACAACGAGCCTGGACGAGTTTTCTAACTTAGTTGCTCGTTTTACAGGTAACTTGGCTTCGGAAACACCTTCCGAGCATGATCGAGAACGACCTAAGTTCTCGATCACTTGGTGTCCAAACGCTCCCGGCCCCGACGCATCCACCGGCCCACCTCCCGACCACCCCACGGCGACCAATGAGCAACAGGCCGTCGACGTTGCCGGAATCCCTTAGGATTTCGGCCCACTGGAAATAAGTGGCCGACGTGAGAGAACGCACGGTCCAATCCCCACGGATCTCGCATTCTACCACAAAGACCGAGTCCTCGGCCCACCCAACGCCGAGCCCTGCCACATTTGTTTTCATTCAGCAAATAAGACTTAAAGAAGGAAGAGAAGGAAGCCCAAAGAAGAAGAATGCGCTGTCCACCGAAGGAAGCCCACCGTAGCCGCACCATGGTCAAGCCACGGTCAAGCCACGGACCATCATTGGTCGACTCGGAGACCTTGACCAAATCCCATCGGCAACTCGACTTCAAATCTCAAGAAACCTGATTATTTGGTCAAGGAAAGGAAAAGTTTCAGATTAGCACACACGGATTATTCGGTGTCCGAAGCATGGACACTCGCGGCGCCTACATGAAGACATCCACGGTCAACCGAGGCTTTGCAGCGGAATTGACCATGTCAACGTCTACATTCAGACAATACAAGATGGCCAGAGAACGTCTTTTCAAAATGACACGGACAAATCCCATGATGTTCGGAGAGAATGAATACAACCTCGCGCGCCCGAAGATCGTTCAACAGGCAATCCGAGATTTTCAATCAAAGGAGACCAAGTTCAGAATGTCCAGATTCATGGAGGAGTGTCCGGCAACCGCATTTCAAAATGGCCCGCGCGGATCCCTCATTGTCCAAGATAGGTCAACACCCGGTCGGCATTTTGAAGTTACCGTGCACACCTCCGAGCCATCGGCGGAAACAGAAAGATCCTGGTCTGGATTCGGCCATGAATCTTCTCAGTCCATCAGCTTAGGCTCATCCAAAGGTTTGAAATCAAGAAAGCCCGCGCAGATCCCATGATGTTTGAGATAAGGTAAACTTTGGTCATGATTTTGAACAAGCCGCACGCGCTCCCTGACCATCGGCAACCATCGAAGATTTTCTTTCAAATATGGTCCGCGCGCGCATGTATCTGGACGTCATGAAGCCATATGGGAGCTGTGTTTGAATTTGGCCCAAGCAAGTCCCAAAGTGCACGGAAGACGATCAACCCCGATCGATGATTTGAACGAGCCACGCGCGCCCACGAGTCATCATCGCTAATCCGATGATTTAAATTCAAATGAAACCGTGCATGCCTCTTCTCAAGTCAACTAAAGGTCAACCAAGATCTTCAATTCAAAATGGCCTGAGTGAATCCCCCGATGTCCAGAGCATTACCCACTCGATCACCATTTTGAACAAGCTTGCGCGCACTTACGAGCCATTGCCGACCAACCGAGGATCCAGACCACGTGACACCTAAGATGAGCCACCAAGAGCATTTTAGAGGCTCCATATCTAATTTGGCCTGAGCCAATCCTTCAATGTTCGGAGCTAGCCCACACGGTGCCCCTTCTCGGTCAACCACGAGTCTTCCTCGGTCAAGCTTCAAACTTAGCCGCGCAAACCCTTAATGAATTGAGCTTTCAGTTGAAGAGGAGCGTCCTTGGTCTTCCAAAAGTCCACGAAGATCTCTCAGGAGCCAATCTCGAGCGTTCGTGTTATCCAAGGGTCGAAAGCCCTTCCCTCTCTTTTTATTTTTGCATTAAATAATGTATCGGCCTTCACTTAGAGGGCAGAGAGAATTTTTAATAAAAATTATGCTGAGCACCTTCTTCTCAACGGTTGAAACTCTTTCCGACGTTTCCCCTCCGGTGAGTAATATCCCGCCGAGTGCGTCACCCCTCGAGAGTGTGATCGGTGAGTCATATGCGAACACTACCGAGGTCTACTAATCCGAACACTTTGATTGCTCAAGTGTTCAGATTATTCGACCTTTCCCTTTATCTCAACCTTCCCGAAAACCCATTTCCATCCCCGAGCTATCAACCCCCTCCACAAGCAGATTCTGGTCCATATCTTCCCCTCCGAGCCACCCTCATATCTAACCGAGCGATTTCCATATTCTTACCTTCATTCTCCACCATCTACAGCCCACTTCACTTCCGCAACCCAAATCCCTATTTCGCACACACCTATTTTCCAACCGCCGCATACTATCTCTTCCCCGAGCCACGTGTGCGAGCAAAATCCGATCACGGTGCGCCGATCAATTTTGGACGGCACATCATCTTGGTATCAGAGCCCAAAAGGTCCCAAGAATCATTTTCTCTCCCCTCCCACAAAATTTTTCACTTTTTACACCATTTTACATATGATGACTCGTAGCGGTGCAATCCATAACACCGGCCGCGATCAAGCAACCACGAGCGAACAAAACCCAAAACCCAAAACCCAAGTTCTGAACCTAAAACTTGAATCTTAAACCCCAAAACCCAAAAATTGAATACTGGAGCTCAAAATGAGAAACCCAAAACATGAAACCTGAAACTCAAAACCGGAAACTTTAAATTCGAAACTCGTACCCCTAAATGCGAAACTCAAAATCTGAACCCTAAACCTCAAAACCAAAATCTTGAAGCCTGAAACTTGAAACCCAAAACTTAAAATTTAGAACTTTAAACCAAAAACCCAAAACCCGAAGTTCAAAAACTAAAATTGATAACCTGAACCCAAAAAACCCGAAAGCCAAAACCTAAAACTTAAACATCAACCCTAAAACCCAAACGTTGAACCTGAAACCAGAAATTTGAAACCCAAACTTGAACACCAAAACCTGACCCCAAAACTCGAAGCTCGAATTTAAACCTTCAACACTGAACTCGAAAAATAAACTTTGAACCCTGAGACCTAAAATTTGAACCCCGAACCCTAAACAAGAATCCCAAAATGTTAAACTAGAAACCCCAAACCCGAACCCTAAACCTGAAACCCAAAACATGAACTTGGAACCCCGAGAATTGAAACTTGAACCCGTAAATCCCTAAACCCTAAACCCAACACCCGAAACCTTAAACCTGAAACCTAAAACCCAAAACCCAAAACTTGAACCCAAATTCAAACCTCAAAACCAAAACCCCAAATCTTGAACCAAAAATGCAAACCTTAAACCTCGAAACCCAAAAACCAAACCGAACCTTGTAAAGAAAAAATTAAAACTCAAAACTCAAAACTCAAACTCCAAAACTCGTAAAACAAACCCTGAATTTGAAACCCAAAACCTGAGACCTAGAACCCAAACCCATGCCCCAAAATTTAATATCCATAACCTGAAACCTGAAACTTGAAACCCGTTATTAAAAACTTAACTCACAAAATCAAAACCTTGAAACACATAACTCAAAACCCAAAACCAGAAACCTGAAGCCCGTTATAAAAAACTTAACACCCAAAACAAAAACCTTGAAACACAAAACTCGAAACCCAAAAACAAAAACCTAAAACTTGAAACCCAAAATACGATACCTAAAACCCAAAACTCAAAACCTAAACACAAAAACCCAAAACCAAAAACCTAAACCCAAATGCAAAAACCCAAAACCAACATCCCAAAACGCAGCAAGCAAAACAGAAACATGAAACCCAAAACTTAAAACTTGAAACCCAAAACCTGAAACCTAAACCTTGAAAACTTAAACCCGTATCTTGAACCACAAAACCAAAAACCCAACACCCGAAACTAAAAGCTCGATACCCAAAACCTAAACCTTAAACACAAAACCCGAAACTTAAAACCCTAAACTTGAAACCTAGAACCTTATCAACAAAACTTCAAACCTGAAACTGAAAAACTGAATACAAACTTCAAACGAAAAACAAGAATCTCAAACCAAAAACCCGAAACCCTTACTTGAAACGCCGAGACCTGAAACTGGAACCCAAAATCGTAAACAAGAAACATGAAACCTACAAACGAAAACATGAAACCCGAAACTCAAAACCCACCTGAAACCCAAAACATAAAACTCAAACCTTAAAACCAAAACCCAAAATCTAACCATAAACCCAAAACTCAAAACAAGAAAGTCAAAAGCAAAAATCCAAAACCTGAAACCTGTAAACGAAACCTAAAAACTTAAAACCCAAAAACTGAATCCTGAAACCCCAAGCCTAAAAATTGAAAATTGTTTCCCAAACCCAAAACTTAAAACCTATTCCCCAAATTTGAACCTCAAAACCCAAAACCCGATCCCTAAACCTAAAACCCGAATCTAAAAACCCAAAACTTGAAACACAAAAACGGAACCACGAAACCCAAAATTTGAAACTTAACCCATAAACCTGAAACCCAAAACCCAAACATTGAACCCCGAGACCTAAAACTCGAACCCATACAATTAACAAGTAACTTGAAACATTAAATCTGAAACCCTGCTCCATGACCCAAACCTGAATTCTATAAATTTAAACCCAAAACCTAAAACTCAAACCTTAAAACCAAACACTTGAACATCAAACCAAAAAATTGAAACATAAACTTTGAAGCCGAGACTCAAAACTCAAACCTAAGCCCTAAACCTGAAACCCAGAAAACCCAAACACCAAAATATGAAACCTAAAACTGACCTGAAACCTAAAACCCAAACCTAAAACTCAAAACCTGAAACTCAAACCCTCAAACCCAAAATAAACCCCTACCAAAAAATCAAAACATGAAAACAAAAACCTAACACCCAAAACTTAAGATCCAATACCTTAGATTTGGGCTTAGGTCTTCTTCGAGATTCAGGTTTTGGGATTTAGGTTTAGGTCTTAGGGCTTAGAGATTTGAGCTTAGGGATTATGTTAGGGCTTTGGGCTTAGGTTTTAGGTCTTTAAGATTAGGACTTAGGGTTTACAATTTAGGACTTAGGGTTTATGATTTGGGCTTATGGCTTTGGGCTTAAGGATCAGGGAATAAGGCTTTGGCTTAGGTATTAGGGCTAAGAGCTCAGGGCCCTTGCTTTGGTGTTAGGGGTTAGAGCTTGGGGCTTAAGCTCAAGGCTTGAGGTTTGGGCTTTGACTATAGGCTTATGGCTTAGGGCTCAGGGGTTTTGGCTCAAACATGAAAGGTTTAAGGCTTAGGGATTAGAGCATAAGGGATAAGGCTTAGGCCTTACATGCTTAGGACTTAGGGTTTTCGGCTTAGTGCTTTGAATTTTTTGTAGAGGGCTTAGGACCTTAACCTTTGATCTTAGCGATTTAGTCTTAGGGCTTAGGCGTATGGCTTAGAAGTTTTGGCATAAGATTTAGGTGTTTTGGATTATTCGTTAAAACTTTGGGCTTTAAACTTACGACTTTGGGATTAAGATTTTGGCCTGGGGCTTAGGATTTAGGGGTTTGGGATTCAGGCTTTGCGCTTAGGACTTAGAGCTTAGAGGTTAGGAATAAGGGCTTACGTCTTAGGGCTTAGGGCTTAGGGCTTAGGGCTTAGTGATGTGGATCAAGTGATGGCACAAATCAATCCCAATGAGAAAGGCCAATTGCAAGGAATTAGAGGCCGAATGACAAGGTCAAGAACCAAGAAAATGCATGAAGCGCTATGTGTTTTAGTGGAGAAAAATCAAATGAAAGAATCTATTCAACATCAAAACAAAACATTTATTATGTTAAGTGTTGAAGAAGATATTATTTTCATGCAAGGTGGTTAAGAATACAAGCTCAAGAGCCTAAGCCCACGACAAGTTTACTTGACCAACAATTAAACCTTTTGGCAGAATCAAGAATCTTAATAGATTTGACAAAAATGCTTTCCAAAGATATTTTAGTTTTCTAATATCTTTCTATTTCTTGATTTAATTAGAGTTTATGTAGCCTATGGAAAGGCATCTACGTTATTGTGAAAGACAACTTTTATGATTAATTCACCTTGAGTGTTTGGAGAGAATTTTCTCTTTGGTTCTTTGCGAAGAATTTGATCTTTATCAAGTTAATTCTTGATAGATCAAATTTGATAACTTTGGTTCTTACCGACAGGTTTGCTCTGGGTCAAGCTCTTTGTTTGATAACTTAGGTTCCGTCGGCAAGGTTTGATTGGGATCAAGTTCCTTGTACTTGATTCAATGGAAATCCAGGTATCTTTTTCCACGTTGTTGAAGGGTCTCGGGTTTGATATACATGTGGTTCTCATCATTTGGTATCAGAGCTTTGGTTCATTTATTCAAGTTTCTATCTTTATTGAAGCTTTCTTTCTTTCTTATTTCCTATCTTTGTATCTTTTTATAAAAAAAATCATATTAAAAAAAAATTGAAAAATAATATTATGCAAAAAAAGGGAAAAGCACAAGAAAAAAAGGTTAAAAAGGAATGATTTTTGCTTATTGTCTTTGTTGCTACCATTATAAAAAATATTGTTACTTCAAATAGTGCTTACTATCTTTCATCATCAATATTTGTTTCAAAGTTACTTCTTTTAATTTTGGTGACTTAAAAATTATTCATTGCATTTATTGCTCTTAAATCATTAGAGCAATACTTCATTATTATCATTCATCATTATACATACATTTTCCTTGGATCGCATTATTTCTTTCAAACTAGTTTGACTTTGACGATCTTGGAAGTTTGAATTTTTGGCTTAAAAGTTTGATCTTGATTGCTTTTACTTGGTGAACATTTCTCCTGAATTAGATTCTTACATAAAGAACTAAAAGAGAAAATTGAGAGGAAAAAACCAAGAGTGTGAGACTATGTTATAAAATCCATTAGTTGAGAGAAATACGAGTGTGAGTGACATTGATTGAGTGTAAACACGTGAGGGAGGGAGTGAGGTCCGTTTATTTTCTCGCTAACAGTTTCTTTTGTTTCTTATATTGAGAAATGAGTATGGATGAAAGTCAAATTAATGTTGAGTTTGAGAATGAAAGCAAACAAATCTAAAACAGACCAGTATCATAGAAATGACGAGAAGGTGGCAATCTAAGCAACATCAAGATGACGATTTCTTCTTTTCATGGTAAAACTGATCCTGAATTATATTTGAAATGGGTAAGAAAGATTGATCATATTTTTTATTGTTACAACTTTACCGAGGGACAGAAAATCAAGTTGGCCACAATGAAATCGATGGAATATACCAGTACATGGTGGGATGAACTAGTGAGAATTCAGAGAAGGCACAACGAAAGACCCGTTTCCACGTGAAAATGAAAACATTTATGCATAAGAGATATGTTCCTAGTAATTATCATCGAGAAATTAAATGTTTTTGTTTTCAAGGATTTGGCCACTATGCTTCAATTTGTCCGAATAAAAAAACAATGGTAATACGTGACAATAGAATTGTTGAAAGTGAGAACTCAAGTGACAGCGAGATGCCCCACTAGAAGATTGTAGCGATGTGGAGGTAGAGGAACCCGTGAGAGGTGAACTCTTAGTAACTAGATGTGTGGTCAACGTTTAAGCCAAGGACGATAGAGATGAAGTACAAAGAGAAAACAAATTTCATACTAGATGCCATGTGAATAACAAGGTATGTAGTTTGATAATTGATAGTGGGAGTTGCACTAATGTTGCTAGTACTTTGTTAGTGGATAAGCTTGGATTGGAAACCAAAAAGCATCTCAATCCGTACAAGCTACAGAGGTTGAGCGATTAAGGTGAAGTCAAAGTTACTAACAACTCAAAATTGCTCTATCTATTGGAAAATATCATGATGTGGTTCTTTGTGATTTGGTTCCTATGCAAGCAACACATATTTTATTAGGAATACCATGACAATTCGATCAAAAAGTCAAGCATAATGGATTCAAGAATGAGTACAACTTTGTTCAACATGGTAAGAAAATCATTCTCAAGCCACTAAAATTGTGGGAAGTTAGTGAAGATCAAGAGAAAATTATAAGAGATTTCAAAATGAGAGAAAAGCCAATATGTGAGCAAAAGAGTGAAAAAAAGTGTAATGAGAGAAAAATAGAGCGTGAGAGAAAACAAGAAGAGAGTGGAAAAAGGGAAAAGAGAGAAAATAAGTACAAGAGAAAAAACAAGAGGAGAGTGGAAAAATTAGTGGAATAGCGAGAAAAAGTGAGGTGAAAGTGTGATGTTAGCAAGGCAACAAGTACGTGTACTCATGTACAAGGATATTTATCTTTCTACTAACAAGCTAACCCCTTTGTTTTCAAGTGTTGCTTCTACTCTTTTAAGGGAATTGGAAGATGTGTTTCCCGAAGAAGTTCAAAGTAGGTTAAGAGGAATCGAACACCAAAATTATTTTATGCCTGGGGTTGCAATACCCAATAGACCGGCCTACCGAGCTAATCTTGAAGAAATAAAGGAAATCAAAAAACAAGTAGACGAGGTAGTAGAGAAGAGTTTCGTGAGAGATAGTCTTAGTCCATGCTCAGTACCTGCGATTTTAGTTCCAAAGAAAGATGGGAATTGGCGAATGCTTGTGGAGTGTCGAACTATCAATAAGATCACGATAAAGTATCGACATCATATTCCAAGGTTAGATGACATGCTTAATGAATTACATGGTTCATGTTTATTTTCAAAAATAGATTTAAAGAATGGATACTTTCAAATACGGATTACATAGGGGAGATGAATGGAAAACTGATTTTAAAACTAAGTATGACCTCTATGAGTGGTTTTTTATTTTGTTTGGATTATCTAATGCATCAAGTACTTTATGAGATTAATGAATCATGTGCTAAGAGCTTTTATTGGAAAAAATTTTGTTGTATACTTTGATCATATACTCATATGCAGAAAAACCTTAGATACACATGTTGAACATTTGAATCTGGTTTTTAATCAACTTTATGCTAACTTAAGGAAGAGTACTTTTTGCATGGATTTAGTAGTTTTTCTTTGTTTTGTTGTAGGATCAAAAGGAATTTTGATGTAATAAGAGAAGGTTAAGGCGATTCGGGAGTGGCAAAGACAAACGAATCCAAGTGAGGTTGGGAGTTTCCATGGATTGGAAAGTTTTTATAGAAGATTTGAGATTTTAGTACTAACGCGGCACTATTGAATGATCTTATTAAAAAACATGCAGATTTTAAATGGACCGAAGTTCATGAACACGTTTACAACCTTCTAATAGATAAACTTACTAATGCATAATTACTTGTGTTACCTAATTTTGATGAAGTAGTTGAAATTGAATGTGCTGCTTCAGGAAAAAGTATTAGTGGCGTTTTAATGTAGGTTCCAAGCCAATCACTTACTTTAGTGAAAAACTTAATGGAGCTGCTTTAAATGATCCAACATATGACAAGGAGTTGTATGCTTTAATGAGGTCTCTACAAACATGGGAACATTATTTGTGGCCGAAAGAATTCATTATTCATTCCGACCATGAAAGTCTGAAGCATTTTAAATCACAAGGAAAATTACACAAAAGACACGCAAAAGGGATGGAGTTCATTAAAACCATTCCATATGTTATAAAGTACAAGAAAGGTAAGGAAAATATTGTTGACGATGCATTATCTCGAAGGTACGTACTTCTAACGTCCTTACAATCTAAATTTCTTGGATTTGAATTAGTTAAAGAATTATATGAAGTAGATTTGGATTTTGGTGAAATTTAGAAATTGTGCGAAAAGATTGCATATTTAGATTATTATAGACATGATGGTTATTCGTTTAAAAAAGATAAACTTTGTGTGCCTAAATGTTCATTGAGACAACTATTTGTTAGGGAAACTCATGTAGGCAGATTAATGTGACATTTTAGAGTGAGAAAAACCTTAACTATTTTATGTGAGCACTTTTATTGACAAAAAAATGATGATGTGCAAGTTATTTGTGATAAATGTATCGAATGTAGGAAGGCTAAATCAAAAATCAAACCACACGGAAAGTATATTCCTCTTATAGTTCCCACTCAACCTTGGATTGATATTTCAATGGATTTTGTCATTGGTTTGCCAGAAACAAAAATTTAAAAGGATAGCATTTTTGTAGTTGTTGATAGGATTAGTAAGATGACACATTTTATTACATGCTCAAAAACTAATGATGCTACACATGCTGCAGATTTATTTTTTAAAGAGATTGTTCGTTTGCATGGCTTACCAAAAACTATTGTTAGTGATCGAGATGTTAAATTTTTAAGTCAATTTTGGAGAGCTTTGTGGAATAAGTTAGGCACTAAACTTTTGTTTTCAACTGTAGCACACCCACAAACAGATGGACAAACTGAGGTAGTTAATAGAACACTATCTACTTTGTTAAGTGCAATCATTTCTAAGAATTTAAAACAATTGGAAAAGTGTCTACTACATGTTGAATTTGTATATAATAGAGTTATTCATTCAACTACATCTTATTCACCATTTGAAATAGTGTATGATTTTAGTCCTTTAACTCCTATGGATATGTTACCCTTGCCTACTAATGAGTTTGGATGAAAAGTCGAACTAAAGTCGTATTCGAGCTAGGAGATTGGGTTTGGATTCACCTAAGGAAAGAAAGATTTGCAAGTAGAAGAAAAAATAAGTTACAACCTCAAGGAGATAGTCCTTTTCAAGTGTTGGAGCAAATCAATTACAATGCCTACAAAATTGATTTGCCAAGTTAATATGGTAATGTAAGTGCCACTTTCAATGTTAGTGACTTATGATGCAGTAGATTCGAGGATGAATATTTTCGAGGAAGGAGGGAATGATGTGGGTCAAGTGATGATACAAATCAATCCCAATGAGAAAGACCAATTGCAAGGAATTGGACGCCCAATGACAAGGTCAAGAACCAAGAAAATGCATGAAGCACTATGTGGTTTAGTGGAGGAAAATCAAATTAAAGAATCTATTCAACATCAAAACAAAATGTTTATTATGTTAAGTGTTAAATAAGATATTGATTTCACAAAAGGTGGCCAAGAATACAAGCCCAAGAGCCCAAGCCCACTACAAGATTACTTGACCAACAAGTAAATCTTTTAGCATAATCAAGAATCTTAACAGATTTGACAAAAATCTTCCTGAAGATATTTTAGATTTCTAATATCTTTCTATTTCTTTATTTACGTAGAGTTTATGTAGCCTATTTAAAGGCATTCAAGTTATTGAGAAAGACACAACTTTTATGATTAATTTACCTTGAGTGTTTGGAGAGAATTTTCTCTTTGGTTCTTTGCGAAGAACTCGATCTTCATCAAGTTATTTTTTGATAGATCAAATTTGATAGCTTTGGTTCTTACCGACAAGTTTTGTCTGGGTCCAACTCTTTGTTTGATAACTTAGGTTTCGTCAACAAGGTTTGATTGGGGTCAAGTTCCTATTACTTGATTCAAAGGCAATCTAGGTATGTTTTTCCGCATTGTTGAATGGTCTCGTGTTTGATATACTTGGGGTTCTCATCACTTAGGGCGTAGGGTTTAAGGCTTAGGGATTTGGGCTTAGGGCTTATGGCATAGTTCTTAGGGCTTAGAACTTCAAGATTTTGCCTTAAGGGTAAGGGCTTAGGCAAAGAGCTTTCAGAGTAGGTGTCTAGTGTTAGGGCTTAACGATAACAAATTAGTGCATTGGACATGAGGTTTCGAAATTAGAGCTTGAATGTTAGGGCATTGGGCTTAGGGCTTTGGGCTTAGGTATTATGGCTAAGGGGTTAAAGCTTATGCCTAGGGCTTTGAACATAGGGTTTAGGCTATGTGCTTAATGATTAGGACTTGGGACTTGGGATTATGGTTTTGGGATAAGGCTTTTGTGCTTTAAGCTTTGGGCATTTTCTGTAGAGCATTGGGCTTATTGTTATGGACTGAGCATTGGGCTTTTGTGCTTTATGTTTTGGGCCTAGGGCTTTAAACTTTTGTCTTACGGCTTAGCACTTAGGACTTTGGGATTAGGGCTTAAGGTTAACTCTTAGGGCAGTCTTACGGCTTACAGCTTAGTGCATAGGGCTTAGGACTTACGTATTAGGGAGTAGGGTTTAGGGCTTCAGGCTCAAGTCTTAAGGCTTAGGGATCAAGTCTTAAGGCTTAGGGATTAGGATTTAAGGCTTTGGGCTTAGAGCTTTGGGATTTGGCCTTAGGGCGTGGGCTTTGGGCTTAGGGCTTAGGGCATGGACTTTGCTCTTAGAGTTTTGGGCTTAAGGTTTGTGCTTATGGTTCAAGGTTTTGAGATTAAGGCTTAAGGCTTAGGGCATTTAGCTTAGTGCTTAAAGCTTAGGGCTAAGTGCTTTTGGTTTAGGGCTAAGGTCTTTATTTATGGCTTTGGCCTAAGGGTTTTGGGCTTAGAACTTGGGCTTAGGGCTTAGGCATATGGTTTAGGAATTAGTACATAGGATTTAGGGGTTTAGGATTAGGGATTTGGGGTTAGGGTTGTTGGCTTAAGGATTATTAGATTGGGCTTAAAGCTTAGGTATTTTGGCTAAAATATTTTGGTTCTGGGGTTAGAGCTTAGTGCTTATTATTAGGGCTTAGTGCTAAGGGCTTGGGATTAGAGATTAGCCTTTGGGCTTTGTGCTTAGGCTTTGGGCTTAGGGGTTATAGCTTTGGGCTTTCGGCTATGAAGTTAGGACTTATGGCATAGGGGTTTGGGTTTACGATTTAGGGCTTAGGAATTTACGATAAGGGGTTAGGGCTTAGGGCTTAAGATTAGGTTTCAAGGTTAGAGCTTAGGATTTAGAGTTTTGGGCTTTGTGCTTAAAGCTTAGGGCTATGGGATTTAGGCTTTTGGCATCAACCTTAAGGCTTAGGGCCTTAGGGATTAGTGCTTATGGCATAGAGCTTTGGTGTTAGGTGTCAGTTGTTAGGGCTTAAGGTTTACAAACTAGGGCTTTAGGCTTAGAGTTTAGAATTTTGGGCTTAGGCCTTAGGGCTTTATCCTTGGACTGAAAGCATAGGGCTTAAGGTTTCGAGTTTAGGGCTTAGGGCTTAAGTATTAGGGCTTTGGGGTTAAGGCTTCTAAGTTATGGCTTTGGGCTTAAGGTTTATGGCTAAGTGCTTAGGGCTTATTGCTTAAGGCTTTGAACTTAGGGTTTAGGGCTATGGGCTTAGAGCTTAGGCTATAGGCTTAGGGCTTAGGCTATAGGCTTAGAGATTAGGACTTAGGACTTAGGGATTATGGCTTTGTTTTGTGGTCAATGGGCTTCAAGCTTAGGGATTTATGCTTAAGGTCTAAGGCTTTGGTTGTAAAGCTTAGGGCTTTGGGCTTAGGAATTAGAGCTTCAAGTTTGAGGCTTAGGGCTTTAGGCTTATGCCTTATGAATATAGGCTTATGGCTTAAGGCTTAGGGCTTTAGGCTAGTGGCTTTGGGATTAGGTATTAGGGCAAAGGGATTAGTGTTGTGGCTTAGTCTTTTGGGCTTAGAGATTAAAGCATTGGGCTTAGGTCTTCTGATTTAGGCTTTTGGGCTAAGGGCTTTGGTTTTTTGGCTTAGGGCTTAAGGATTTGAACTTGGGCTATGGCTTTGGCCTTGTACTAACCTCTTATGACATAGAGGTGTGGCTTTAGGCCTTTGGGCTTACTTATTTAGGCTAACAACTTAACACTTTGGTCTTAGGGCTTTGTGCTTTGGACTTTTGGCCTAGCAGTTAAGGCTTATGGGTTAGGGCATTGGGATTTTGGCTTAGTGCGTTAGGCTTTTTGCTTTGGTCTTATAGCTTTCGGCTTCTGGCTTTCGGCTAAGGGATTAGGTCTTGCAGCTTAAGGATTAGTGGTAAAGGCTTAGTACTTTGGGCTTTGGGCTTTGGGCTTTGGGCTTTGGGCTTAGCTGTTACGGGGGTTTTGGCTTAGGGCTTAGATATTAGGGCTAAATGATTAGGGCTTACGGCTTAGTGCTTTCGGCTTAGGGTTTATGGCAATGGGCTTAGGTCTTAAGGCTTGGCGTTTAGGGCTTTGGGCTTTGGCTTTTTTACGTAGGGCCTTGGGCTTATTGCTTAGGGCTTTGGGATATGGGCTTAGGGATCAAAACTTAGGCTTAAAGCTTTGGGGGTTTTTCATTAGGAATTAGATCTTTGGATGTTGGAATTCGGATTAAGGTCTTTTCGCTTAGGGCTTTGAGCTTAAGTCTTAAGGGCTTTGGTCTTTGTGCTTAAGGTTTAGTCCTTAGGGCTAATGACTTAAGACTTTGGGAATAGGGCATATGACTTAGGGCTTTAGTCTTTGGGCTTAAGGCTTATGGCTTTTGTCTAAGGGCTTAGGACTTAGGCCTAAGGGCTTTGGGCTTAGATGTCAGGACTTAGGGCTTCAGTTTTAGGGATTTGAATTTAGGTCTAAGGCCTTCGCCTTATGGCTTAGGGCTTAGTCTTTTTTATTAAAGTCTAGTGCATAGTGTTGGGCTTAGGGCTTTAGGATTAAGGGTTAGGCATTTCTACTTACAGCCTCGGGCTTTGTTGTTAGGGCTAAGGCTTGGGCTTAAGCTTAAGGCTTAGGGTTTAGCACTTTGTGATTTAGGCTTAGAGCTTAAGGATTCGCACACAAGGCTTACGACGTAGAAGTTTCGGTTTAGGGTTTAGGGCTTAAGGCTTAGTGACATGCCATAGATTGGCATGCCAAGCGGAGCAATCACCCGAGCCCGAGCTCGGAGTTTTTCTAATATGTTTGTTAATTTTGCAGGAAAATTAATTGAAGAATTATACATTTCTAAGCCAGCTTTGGAGGATAAAACAAGGCCAAAACACATGATAAATTTGCGTGGAGAAAAGGAGGATTTGCAATAAAAAACCAAGAGCTCCGAAATCAAGCCCAAACCCGAACCCGATTGAAGTACATCGTTGCATGGGGAGTTGGAACCTCATGAAAAACTTATCAAGAGTTCCACGACTCAAATCACTAGCATTTCCATGGATTTAAGTGATTTTATTGCATTTTTAGCTTAATTTTTACGTGAATTTTACGTTGGATATTTGGAGAACCCGAGAGGGTTTCTCTGCTAGGTTTTATTTTGTTTATTTTTGCATGCTTTCATGGGGTTTTGCAAGAGGTATTTTTGGTTAAGAGAAGGGTATTTTGGGCTAAGGAAGAAGGGAAATTGGCTGAGGAGATTCAAGATCACGTGGCTTTCACATTCTTGCAATCTCATTGGTCCAATTTTCCCTCCTTTATTTCCATTTTCAGCATGCAAGTTGCATGCCTTTGGCCCTCAATTTTCCCTCCCTTTTTCTCACTCTTCTCAGTAGATAAAACCTCCCCCATTGTGTGATTGTAAGGATAATTTGGAATTTGAATTAAAGTTGCTTTGAGCGTCTCCCTCTCACGGGCATTTCCAACTTCAAACCGGCAGCCGGCGCACCTCCGGCCACCGTAGGTTATCTCAAAGAAATCCTTCCTCTGAGCTGTAGATTTCTTGGTGCTTCAATACTCCAGCCTTCTTCAAGGACTTAGCGTGAGGTTGAAGGTCACAAGCTCTTCCTTCCATCAATATTTTTCGTTTGGTTTTCGTTCTTTCTGCCGGCAGATTTTTGGCAACCACCAAAAATTCCGTTATTGTTCCATTACATTCCGACCAATCCATCCTCATGATTTCCTTCATTTTTGGAGGACTATCACCTATCTTCCTCCCAGAGTTTCACTCAAAATTTCAGCCCTAAACTCGTCCGCATCGTTGAGTTATCGTTGTTCAAATTCCAGTCCCGATTCTGGAATTATCGGATTATCATTTTTCTATTTAACCTAACCATATTCTCCAAATTCCTAAATCTAAACCCCCTCCATTCCGTGTCACTTAGGGCTTAGGGTTTCGAGCCTGCAACTATAGCTTTAGGGCTTTGGGATTAAGAGTACAAATAAGGGATTAAGGCTAATAACTTTTGGCTTAAAGCTAAGTGCATTGTGCTTTGGGCTAAGGGATTTTTGCTTGGGCCAAGGGATTTGGGCTTTAATTAAGGTTTTGGGCTTCGGACTTAATGTGTCGGTCTGTGGGCTTACGGATTTAAGGTTTGAGTTTAGGGCTTAGGGACACAGCTTAGGGCTTTTGAGCTTAAGGATTAGGGCTTAGGGCTTTTGAGCTTAAGGATTAGGGCTTAGGGCTTTGGGATTTAGTCTTAGGTGACAAGTGTTAGGGCTTATGGTGTAAGACTTAGGGCTTTGGGCTTAGGGTTTATGGCTTTGGGCTTTGGGATTATGACTTAGGTATTCGAGGTTAGGGCTTAGAGCTTTGTGCATAGGCTTTATGCTTAGGTATTATGGCTAAGGGATTTAGACTGATGGCTTAATGCTTCAGGCTTCAGGCTTGGCATTTAGGGCTTAGAGGTTTTTGTGTAGGGCCTTAGGATTATGGGCTTAAGGGTTAGGGCTTAGAGCTGAGTCTTTAGGAAATTAGGGTTAGGAATTAGATCTTAGGGCTTAGAGCTTTAGGGTTTAGGCTTTATCTTACAAATTAGGGCTTCAGGTTTACGGCTTTGGGCTTATTTGTTAAGGATTAGGCATTAAGACTTGGGGCTTTAGGCTTGGCCTTAGAAATTAAACTTACAGCCTTGCGCTTAAGTCTTAGGGCTTAGGGCTTAGGAATTTTTGCTGAGAAGTTAGGGCTTCAAAATTTTCTCTTACGAATTTGGGCTTAGGGCTTTGGACTTTGGGCTTAGGGCTAATGGCTTAAGACCTAGGGGGTAGTGTGTAAGGCTTAGGTCTTTGGTCTTTAGGTTCAATGGTAAGGGCTTTGGACTAGGGGCTTAAGTCTTAGGGCTAAGGGCTTTTTGCTTAGATGTCTTGACCTAGGGCTTAGGTTTTATGGCTTTGATTTTGGGCCTAGGGCTTTTGGCCTATGGCTTAGAGCTTTGGGTGTATGACTTAGGGCTTAGGCTTGAGGCTTAGGGCTTAGGGATTTAGGATTAAGAGTTATGCCTTTGGGCTAAGGGATTTTGGCTTTATTTCTAGGGTTTATGCCTTGGGGCTTAAGCTTAGCGATTGAGCTTAGCGTTTAGGGCATTGTCATTAGGGCATAGGGCATTGGGATTTTTTTATGAAGCTTTATCCCTAGGGCTTATCACTCAAAACTCACGGCATATGGCTTAGGGCTGGCATATGGCTTAGGGCTTTTGGATTTGGGCTTAGGGCTTAGTGTATTGGACATAAGCATTGGGGCTTAGGGCTTTAGGCCTAATTGTCATGGTATTGGGCTTAGGTCGTACGAATTAGGGCTTTAGGCTTATTGTTTATGGCTTTGGGCTTTGGGCTTTGGGCTTTGGGCTTTGGGCTTTGGGATTAAAGCTTAGGGCTTAAGGCTTTGGGCTAAGGTATTAGGGTTAAGGAATTAGGATTTTGGCTAAGGGTTAGATTTATGGCTTTGGGCTTAGGGTTTAAGGCTTGGCTTTTAGTGCTTTCGTCATTAAGCTTTTTACGTAGGGCCTTGTGCTTCGGGCTTTGGGTACTAGGCGTAGGGCTTAGGTCTTACAGCTCTAGGCTTGGGGATTAAAGCTTATGTCTTAAAGCTTTATGATTTGGGCTTTTGGATTAAGAACTAGGGCTTTGGTTCAGGGATTTGGGTTTAGGGCTTTGCACTTAGGTCTTTGGGCTTATGTGTTAGGGGTTAAGGCTTAAGAATTAGATCTTAAACTTGGGACTTTGGGATTAAGCTAAAGGGCTTAAGGGTTATAGCTTTGGGCTTAGATTTTAATTGTTAGGGCTTAGGTTTTAAGGCTTAGGGATTACGGATTAGGGATTAGGACTTAGGGATTAGGAATTTTTGGTAGGGACTTAAGGCTTCGTAATTTAGTCTTAGGGCTTTTGGCTTTAGACTTAGAGCTTAGATCTTAGTCCTTAGTGATTATGTCCTAAGATCCAATTAAGGATTTGGGTTTTGAAGTTTGAGTTTCAGGTTTTCAATTTTTGTTTTCGAGTTTTGCATTCGGGTTTTCAGTTTTTGGGTTTCAAATTATGAGTTTTTGGTTTCCAGTTATGGGGTTCAAGGTTTGGGTTTTGGGTTTCAAAATTCAAATTTGGTATGAAAGCTTTAGGTTTCAGGGTTTGTGTTTCAAGGTTTGAGTTCCAAGTTACGATTTTTTGTTTAAGAGTTAGAATTTTTGGTTTTGGGTTTCGGGTTTTGGGTTTCGGGTTTTGGGTTTCATGTTTTGGGTTTTGGGTTTTGAATTTTGTTTTGAGTTTCAGTATTTCAGTTTATGATTTTTTATTTAAGTTATGGGTTCAAGGTTTAAGTTTCAGGTTTTTGGGTTTGTGTTTTGGGTTATAGGTTTCGAATTTAGGTTTTTGGGTATTAGGTTTCTAGTTTAGGGTCCGTGCATTGGGTTTCTAGGTTTGAGTTTTGGGGTTCAAGTTTTGAATTTTGGGTTTTGGGTTTCAGGTTTTAGGTTTTAGTGTTCTGGTTTTGGGTTTTGAGTGTTCAGTTTCAGGTTTTAAGTTTCAGATTTTGGGTTTTGGGTTCATGTTTCCGATTTTGGGATTTAGGTTTTGGGTTTGGGGTTTTAGATTTTAAATTTAATTTTTTGGGGTCTGGTTTCAAGTTTCACATTTTTGGTTTTGGTTTTGGATCTTGCCTTTCATGTTTCATTGCTCGGGTTTTGGGTTTTTAGTTTTTGTATTTTTTGTTTTGGGATTTAAGTTTTTGGTTTTGGGGTTTAATTTTTTGGTTTCGAATTTCAATTTTACGTTTCGAGTTAAGGGTTTTGGGTTTTGATTTCGGTGTTGTTTTTTGGGTTTAGGAGATTTGGTTTTAGGTTTTGGGTTTTTTGTTTCGGGTTTCAGGTTTCAGGTATTGAGTTTTGGTCTTCTGATTTTGGGTTTCAAGTTCTGGGTTTCATGTGTCAGGTTTCGGGTTTTAGGTGTCGGGTTCCAGGTTCCAGGTTCCAGGTTATGTGGTTCTTGTTCTGGGTTTCAAGTTTTGGATTCAAGTTTTGGATTTTGGGTTTCAAGTTTTGGATTTTGAATTTCATGTTTTTGGGTTTTAGGTTTCAGGTTTAAGGCTTTGGATTTCAGTTTTTGGGTTTAGGATTCAGGTTTCAAATTTTGAGTACCAAGTTTCAGGTTTTGGGTTTTTAGTTTCATGAATTAGATTTTTGTTTTCAAGTTTCAGGATTCAGGTTTTAGTTTTCAAGTTTCGGTTTTCGTGTCTTTGGTTTTGGGTTTAGGATTTAGGGTTTTGTGGTTTGAGGGTTTTACTATTTTAGGGTTTAGGGTTTCAAGTTTCAAGTTTAAGGTTTTGGGTTTTAGATTTCAGGTTTTAATTTTTGGGTTTCGATTTTCAGAGTTCGGGGTTTGGGTTTTGTGTTTTAGGGTTTAGAACTGTGGTTTTAGTTTTTCAGTTTTAGGGTTTCGAGTTTCGTGTTTTGGGTTTTCAAGATTAAATGTAAGTTTTGGGCTTTGAGTTTCTTCTATTGGGTTTTGGGGTTTGGTTTTCAGGTTTTAGGTTTCGACTTTCGACTTTCGTCTTTCAAGTTTCTAGTTTTGGATTCAGGGTTCAGGTTTTGGGAACCGGGATTCAAGTTTTTGTTTGTTGGGTTTCAAGTTTAGGTTTGGGTTTCGAGTTTTGGGTTTTGAGTTTAAGTTTTAGGGTTTTTGGCTTTTCGGTTTTTAGCTTCGTGTTTTGGGTTTCGGGGTTCGGAGTTAGGGTTTTGGGTTTTGAGTTTAAAGTTTTGGGTTTTGGGGTTTAAGTTTCAGGTTTCGAATTTTGGATTTCTCAAGTTTTTCATTTTTGTTTTGAGTTTCAAGTTAAAGGTTCAGGTTTTGGTTTCTAGTTTTAGGGTTTGAGTTTTGGGTTTTGGGTTGTCTGTTTCATAGTTGGTTTGGGTTTCAGGTTTTGGGGTTCGAGTTTTGGGTTTTTTGTTTCAGGTTTTGGGTTTTTGG
This sequence comes from Begonia fuchsioides, assembly GCA_003255005.1. Classification (NCBI taxonomy): domain Eukaryota; kingdom Viridiplantae; phylum Streptophyta; class Magnoliopsida; order Cucurbitales; family Begoniaceae; genus Begonia; species Begonia fuchsioides. The sequence goes on along the minus strand of QAOC01049642.1, from coordinate 1,920 downwards.
TTTAGAATTTGTGTTTTGGGTTTCTAGGTTCTAGTTTCGGGTTTTGAATTTCAAGTTTTGAATTACAGGTTTGAGTTCCTGGCTTCGGGTTTTGGGTTTTGGTGTTCAAGTTTTGGGTTTTGAGTTTCAGGTTTCTAGTTTCGATTTCCAAATTTCGGTTTTGGGTTTTGGGTTTTGGTTTTTGGGTTTCGTTTTTCAAGTTTCGGGTTTTCTGTTTAAGGTTGAAGGTTTCAAGTTTCGGGGTTTGAGTTTTGTATTTTTTTTTCGTGTTTTATTGCTGGGTTTTGGGTTTCTAGTTTTTTTTATTTCGAGTTTTGGTTTAGGTTTTGGGTTTCGGTGTTCAGTTTTTTTTATTTCGAGTTTTCACTTTTGGGTTTCATGTTATGGGTTTCGAGTTTAGGGTTCGTTTTTTGGGTTTCAGAGATCGAATTTGGGATTTCAGGTTTTTGGTTCCTTTGTCTAAAGTTTTGAGTATTGTGTTTCAGGTGGGTTTTGAGTTTCAGGTTATAGGGTTCAGGTTTCATGTTTCGAGTTTTGTGTTTCAGGTTTCTTTTTTCAGATTTTAGGTTTTGGAATTAAGTTTTTTTTTATTTTTTGTTTACGGTTTGGGTTTTAGGTTTCGGGTTTCATTTCTTGGGTTCAAGTTTTTTTTATTTCAGGATTTAGGTTTCAGGTTTTGGGGTTCAAGTTTTGGGTTCGAGTTTTTGATTACTTGTTTCGAGATACAAGTTTTGGGTTTCGAGTTCAGGGTTTGTTTTGTGGTTTCGGAGTTTGAGTTTTGATTTTTGTGTTTCGGGTTTTGGGTTTTTGGTTTCGAGAATCGGGTTGGGGTTTGGGTTTTAAGTTTTGGGTTTTAGGTTTTATGTTACTTGGGAAGTATTATTATTACTTGGAAACAACCAAGTATCCAACTGAAGGAGATCTCGGTAGCATAAAATTTTACATAAGTTTTTTTAGATGATCTTCCTAGTTTACCACAAGACTGGGAGATTGAATTTGTAACTGATGTATACCCTGACACAAAACCGGTATAGGATGGCCCCAGGTGAGAACAATGCGAATAAGTATCCTTGGGGAGCTCCAGTGTTATTTGTAAAGAAGAAGGATGTAAAAATGAGAATGTGCATCGATTATAGAGAGTTGAATAAGATAACGGTAAAGAAAAAGTATCCTTTACCACGAATAGTTGATTTATTTGATCAACTCATTGGTGCACGAGTTTTCTCAAAGATAGACTTACATTTGGGTTATTATCTTCTCAAAGTGAAGTCTGAAGATATTCCAAAGACAACATTTCGGCCATAAAAGTTTGAAGTATATTTTTGCACTAAAAGAGCTTAATATCTGAAAACGGAGATCGTTGGAATTTGACAAAGATTATGACTTTGAAATTAAGTACCATCCAAGAAAAGCAAATGTTGTTGCTGATGCATTAAGTAGAACAACAGGCTTTAAGCAACCAATATTATCAGCTTTATCAATTGTATCTGGAGCTTATAACGGAAGTGACCAGTAACATAGCTGATGTAACGCCCTGTAGCGTACCATTTGTAGTTTGGGTCGACCAAAACTCGATTTCAGAAGCTCAACGTCTCTGTTTGTCATCATGGGTCGACCCCTGAAAGTTTGAGTCGACCGAAACAGGGGTTCAAACAGTGAATGCCCTCTGTTTTTTCGACGTAAGTCGACATGCTTTGGTTTTCTGAATTTAGTGTCTTCTAGGAAGTGATAGTAGACTCCTTAAGGAACAATTTGACACCTTAATCATCAGGAATTGATCAATATATAGGAAGTTATAGATGTTCAAAGTTGGAACAGAAAGTTAAGATTTTATGCAGTTTCTGATCCTTATATGATTTATAGGTCTAAGTCATCGATTTGATTAAAAAGGAGACTCAAGTGGATCAACTCAACCTAGCT
>QAOC01049639.1:0-13765 GCA_003255005.1 Begonia fuchsioides | reverse complement strand
GGTTCCAAGGTTCAAGGTAACAAGGTCCTAGGGTTTCAGTGTTCAAGGGTTATATGAATCAGATATTAGGATTCTAAGTTTTAGGGTTCTAGGGTTCTGAGGATTCATGGTTCAGGGTTCAGGGTTCCAGGGTTTACTATTTAGGGTTCAGGGTTTGACAGTTCTGGGTTTAAGATTTACTATTTGGATTCAAGGTTCAAGGTTCTAGTCAAATGTTCTGATTTTAGTGTTTACAGTTCAGGTTCTTTGGTTTTAGAGTTCTAAGATTGAGGGTTTCAAGGTTTCATTGTTCATGGTTTACGATTTAAGGTTTAGGGTTTAGGGTATAAGGTTCACGGTTAAAGGCTTCATTGGATCTAGGGTCTAAGGTTATGGTTTTAGGGTTTAGCGTTCAAGGTTCCAGGGTTTTGGAATTCCAAGGTTCAATGTTCAAGGTTCTAGTTTCTAAGGTCGCATGGTTCAAAGTTTAGGATTCAAATGTTCAAAATTAAGGCTTCTAGGGTTTAATGTTCCAGAGTTCAGGGTTCAGGATTCCAGGGTTTCCGAATTTAAGGTTATACGGTCCAGGGTTAAAGGTTATAAGGTTCAGGGTTCAAGGGTTTTGGATTTAGGATTTTGGGTTCGTGGTTCAACGTTCAAGGATTTAAGGGTTCCAGGTTTATAGTTTATTGCTTAGGGTTCCAGGGTTCAATGTTCAGGATTTAGGATTTTAGGTTTCATAGGTTTAAGGTTCTAGGCTTCCAAGGTATAGGTTTCAAGGTTCAGTGATCATAGGTTCCAAGATTTTAGGGTTCATTATTCAGGGTTTCAAGGTTTAGAGTTCCAACATTTAGCACTCCAAGGTTCAAGGATAAGTATTGTTAAAGGTTTAAAATGTAAAGGGTTGTTGGGTTCAAGGTTCATGGTCCCGGGTTCAGGGTTATGAGGTTTAGGGTTTTAGGTTAAGGGACCCTAGACCCTAGATCTTGAAACCCTGAACCTTGTACCTTGCAATCCTGGAACCATGGACGTTGGAAACTTAAACTGTAGAACCATAAACCCTAGGAACCTAAAACTCTGAACCTTGGAACCCTTAACCATGGCCCCTAGAACCCTTGAACCATTGGACCCTAACCATGGTAACTGGAACCCTTGAACCCTTGGATCCTGAACCTTGAACCAAGAACCAAGAATCCTGAACCTCAAATCTTGGAACCATAAACCCTGAATCCTGAACCTTAGAACCCTGAAACCCTTAAACTCATAACAATAAACCTTAAAACCTTGAACACTGGAATTCATGAATCTTAAAACCTTGAAACATAAATGCAAAACCCTGGTACCTTGAACCTTGGAACCCTGAACAATAAACTCTTGAACCTTGAACCTCGAATCCTGAACTTCTGAACCCTAAACCTTGGAAACCTGAACCCTGAATCCTAGAACCCAAGAATCTGGAACTTTGATTCCTAGAACCTTGAATCATAGACCATGAAACTTGGAGCTTTGAACCTTTAACCTTGAACAATAGAATCTTAGAACCCTAGAACCGTAAACCCTTGAACCATAAACCTTGGAACCCTAAACCCTTAACCTGTAACAATAAACCCTGAACTCTAGAACCCAAGAAACCTAAAACCCTGAACTTTAAACCCTAAAACCCTGAACCCTAAACACTTAAACCCTGGAACCTTAAACTTAACCTTGAATAATTGAACCTTAGAACTCTAGGACCCTGAACCTTGGAACCCTTGAACCTGGAACTTTAAACCCTTAACCCTAGAAACTTGAACCTTTAAACCCTTGAACCTTGAACTGTGGAACTCTAGACCCTGGAACCTTGAACCGTGGAACTCTAAACCCTGGAACCCTGATCCCTGGAACCTTTAACCATGGAACTCTGAACCCTGGAACCCTCAACCCTCAACCATGGAACCTTGGACTGTCAAAATCAAAACCCTAGAACCGTGAATCAATGAAGCCTAAACTCTGAACCTTGGAAGCGTAATATCTAAATCTTGAAACCCTTAAACCTTAAACCCTTAACACTGCGACGTTGAACCCTTTAACCTTTAGCCAAGAATCGTCAACCTTGGACCCTTGAACCCTAGAACCAACCCCAATCTTAAATGACACGAGATTTAAATGGAAAGATGGTTTTGGTGAAGGTTTGCCAATTTTATGGAGGTCAGAATGTGTTCGGGGATGAGAAATTTATGGCTGATTTTTGAAGAGATTGATGGAGGTTAATGATCACGAAATGGTAGGAAGAGCTACATGGAACTTGCTACTAACCTTTCTTCCTTGCAAAGATGAGGGAAAACAGCAAGAAAAACTAAAACTTACTAGCTCAGAAGTAAGCTGAATTGAAGGTTCTTCTCGGACTGCCAGATATAACTCACCAGAGTTTAATCAGAAAGGAGCTTATGAAATAAATTCCAAAGAAATGCCAATGCACTCTTATTTTCAATATCACAAAGCTTATACAACCATCCTCAAGTGAGGTATTTATAGACTCTAAGTGAGCTGAAATTATAGCCACATTCGGTTGAATGAATCAACCAATTTGAGTGACTACATTCAACTTGAAAATAATAAAAAAGGAAAACTAAATTCTAGCAATTTGTTAGCAGCTAACAAACCTCACATAGAGGAGAATAAACTTCCTCAACGTGAAGGGAGAGTGTTGGCTGCTAATCAAAAAGTAGAAACCCATAAAACCCATAAGAAACCATATAAAAACCCATGTCATACTCATGTCACTCCATGTGCACGAAATTAAGCATGAAATGAGCTAATACTAACAATAAAGTTTGTAAATTAAATAGTGTTGCATGGGCCATGCAATGCTAGAAACAAGTTGCACTATTTTCTCGGGGTAGAGAACTGAGTGCACTATCTTTTAAGGTACATTTCACTTCTTCTCCTTGATTTATACATGAAATAAGATGTTTGGGCTGCTCTTGATCATTAGAAGAAGGCTCCATTAATGATATTCTATGAGATAGGATCGCTGCAAAATGAACAAACAAATGAGGAAATCCTTTGGCTCGGGTTTGGGTGATGGCACCTTGAGGAAGAAGAACCCGAGGCATGTCATCCTCCCGGGGTGTTTGAGGATTTGTCCTCAAATCAAGAAGCTGAACCTCTTCCTTATCTATCAGTTCCCTAATGTAAGGAGACAAGTCTTGAAAATTGAAATTCGTGGTGAAGACAGAAAATACTTCTATCTGCCACTTCTTTGAACAACCTAAGCTATCGGCCAAAGAAGCATGTTGGCACAAACTGATCTCTGAATTTGACTTCCGCTTTGAACACAAGTCTGGCCAAAGCAACAAAGTGGCTGATGCACTAAGCTGTAAAGCAGAGTGTGCGAGCCTTTGTTATCTGTCACAAATCCAAGCATGCAGAGTAAATGGAGTCCTAAGAGACAACATCTGGGATAGTCTACAAAATGATCATGCAGCTCGCGCCGTCATTGAACTAGTGAAACAAAGGAAAACTCAGCAGTTTTGGATGGAGAATGGCCTTTTCCTCACCAAAGAAAGTCGTTTATATGTACCACGTAGCAATAACTTGCGACGTACTCTGCTACATGAATGCCATGACACCTGGTAGGCAGGTCATGCAGGTTGGCAGTGGACCTATGCTCTCTTGAAAAAGGGCTACTACTTGCCTAAGATGAAATGCAATGTTATGCAATATATGAAGACTTGTTTAGTGTGCCAACATGACAAGGTTGAGAGAGACAAGATTGCTGATCTTCTAGAACCGTTACCTATGCCACAGAGACCTTGGGAAAGCGTTTCCTTGGATTTCATCTCAAATCTTCCATATGCCAATGGTTCAGAAGCTATATTAGTGATCATTGATCGTTTCTCTAAATATGCCACATTTATTGCCACACCAAAGCACTGTGAAGCTAAAATTACGGCTCAACTCTTCTTCAAACATATAGTGAAGTTATGGGGGATTCCCCAAAGCATCATTAGTGATAGAGATGCTAGGTTCACAGGGTCATTTTTGATGGAACTCTTTCGGCTACTTGGATCGAGCTTGAATATCTCATCAAGTTATCATCCTCAAACAGATGGACAAACAAAACGTTTCAACAACTTGCTAGAAGAATATCTTCGACACTTCATCAACACAAATCAAAACAATTGGCCTAGTCTTTTAGACGTGGCTCAGTTCTGTTTCAACTGTCATAAGAGTTCTTCCACCGGAATGAGTCCCTTCGAGATTGTCATCGGGAGACAACCTGTGATGCCTCACACTTTGGAACAACCTTACGAAGGAAAGAGTCCTAAAGCGTTCAACTTCTCTAAGGAGTAGAAGCAGAATACGGAGCTAGCTCGGGCATACCTAGAACGAGCTGCTAAACACATGAAGAAATAGGCTGATAAGGATCAGAGACCAAGAGAATTTATGACTGGGGACCTCGTTCTAGTAAAGCTATTATCTTATCAGCTTTGCTTCAGAGGAAAGCAAGATAAAAGACTCATAAGAAAGTACGAAGGCCCAGTTGAAGTCTTTGAGAAGGTCGGAAAAGCATCCTATAAAGTTCATTTACCTTCATGGCTCAAGATCCACCCTGTCGTTCATGTGAGCAACCTAAAGCCATGCCACCAAGATGAGGAGGACATGAAAAGAAACAAAGTTTTGAGGCTAGATATCATCCTCAACAAGTAGAAGAAGAAGCAAGTTGAGGAAGTTCTCGCAGATAAAAGCGTCAAGGTTGGCCAAGCAACTACAATGAGTACCTGATCAAGTGAAAAGGGCTAAGAGAAGACAAAGTCTCATGGGAAAGAATTCAAGACTTGGAAGATTTCACATAGAAAGTCAAGGAGTTCCAACACAAGCAGATGCAAAGTTGGCAAAGGCGTCAACAGCTTAAATGAGGGAGAATATCAAGGTCCAGTGTCAAGGTCGGGACTTCTCCAGGGCCTGTTGCCCATGTCTATCCACACCTCTAGTTTCATTTCCTGTTTACTTGTTTATTTTCTATTTTATAAAAAGTGACTCCTCGGCCACATAGCACGTTTACTGCTGTTACATGTAATATGACCCGGATTACACTTTAAGGGGAGAGACATGATCGCACAAAGACCCCCTACCAAACATTGTAATTTTTCTATTTATCAATGAACAAGCTCTTTGCAACACACTCTCTTTATTCGCACTATACACACGACGATCGTGTCGAATAAACTTGTATGCTCGTTTGCTCGTTAGACAAAAAAGCCCGTTCTAACGATGTGGACACTAGGTGCCGCTGGCACACTCGTAGGCTGACCCATTGTGACCTTGATATTGGGTGCCGCACGACCTTTTGAAAGTAGGACAGTGAAATTTGGTATTAGAGCGGGAAAGCTTGTGAGCCATCCAATTTGGCATATTCTTACTTACCTTTGAGGACTAGGATTTCGTGAATGGTGTCAAGGTCCAGTGTCAAGGTCGGGACTTGTCCAGGGCCTGTTTCCCATGGCCGTCCACACCTCTAGTTTCATTTCTTGTTTACTTGTTTATTTTCTATGTTTTTTTGTAAAAAGTGACTCCTCGGCCACATAGCACGTTTACTGTTGTGACAACTAATATGACCCAGATTGCACTTTAGGGGGAGAGGCATGATCGCACAAAGACCCCCTACCAAATGTTGTAATTTTGCTATTTATCAATGAACAAGCTCTTTGCAACAGACTCTCTTTATTCGCACTATACTCATGACGCTCGTGTCAAATAAACTCGTATGCTCGTTAGAAAAAAAAGCCCGTTCTAACAATGTGGACACTCAGTGCCGCTAGCACACTCGAAGGCTGACCCATTGTGACTGTGATATTGGGTGCCGAACGGCCTTTTGAAAGTAGGACCGTTACAATGGCTTGTTAAATCCCCCATTTGCAGCTTGTAATCGGCATATTTGAATTTAGAAGATTTTCTTTTCAAATTGTGAAAAGACTCGGTCTCCCGAATCCATATTTCGGCCACCGAGAGACAACCAGAGTTGGTCATCTTTCTGAGCTAGGACGACCTATCCTTACTACATTTCTCAAGCCATATTCATGGTCTAAGGGTGAGAGTGTGGATCATCAGCTCAAGCATCCATTTTTTTACGTGAAAGGAACCACCTTTTACCGCAATATTCTGTATCTGGTTAATCCGCATCCGTCTTCCATCTCGCATGCACAACCCCCAAACCATCCGTGAGAAATTTGCCAAAATTTGGAAGAATTCTTCTACTCTCATCCATTTAGAAAACCCTCAAATTTCAGCCCCAAACTCATCCTCGTTTCCAAGATACAATTGTTTCAACTCCATACCTATTTTCTCGGATCTACCGAGAAAACCCTAATTTTCCTACTAACCGCCTTCACCATTTTCAACATAATTTTTATTCCGTCTATGAGATCCTAATAATTTTTTGAGGATCCATCTTACACTCAGTCACCAAGATACCATCCAAATAGCATTAAAACTTAACTCATACCAATGTTTAAAATCCGGATCTCCTTCGTAAGCTTCCTTTATCGAATGAAAACCAAAAAATTTAGTAGTCAATTCCGTAAAAACAACACACCTTCTTGAAAGCGCATCGGCCACTACATTACTTTCACCCTTCTTGAGAGCTTGGTGATCGGTGTGTATGATAAATTCTTTAAATAAGAGATAGTGTTGCCACACCTCCAAGGCTCTAATCACCGAATAAAACTCTTAGTCATATGTAGAGTAAGTGCGGGTTGCACCCTTGACCTTTTCACTAAAATAAGCAATTGATCTTCCATCTTGCAACAAAACAGCTCCAATCCCATGCCCGGATGCATCACATTCTACTTCAAAAACTTTGTTGAAATCGGGTAACATGAGAATAGGAGCTTCACAAAGCTTGAGTTTGATTAACTCAAAAAAATTCTTGACAACTAGGAGTCAATTCAAACTCCTTTCCCTTCTTAGTGCAATGGTTAAAGGGGTGACAATAGAGCTAAAGCCCTTGATAAATCTTTTATAAAATAAAGCAAGACCATGAAAAATTCTAACCTCGGTGATGCTCTTGGGAGTAGGCCAAGCTTTGATAACTCCAATTTTTGAATCATCCATCTCCATGCCTTCTTTAGAGATGATGAATCCTAGAAAAATGAAACTTTTCTTGCATAAAGGGACACTTCTTCAAATTTCCAAACAACTTAGTAGCCCGAAGAGTATCGAACAACATTCTAAGATGATCAAGATGAGTATTTAAATCGGATCTATAAACTAAGATGTCATCAAAATATACCACAACAAATTTTCCCAAAAAATCTTTAAGTATGAAATGCATCAATCTCATGAAAGTACTAGGAGCGTTAGATAATTCGAAAGGTATCACTAACCATTCAAAGAGTCAATACTTTGTTTTGAATGTGGTTTTCCACTCATCTCCTTCCTTCATTGTATTTAATTGTATCTACTCTTGAAGTCCACCTTAGAGAAGCAAGCTGCTCCACTAAGTTCATCAAACAAGTCATCAAGTCTTGGAATCAGAAACCTATACATGATAGTAATTTGGTTGATGGCTCGGCTATCCACACACATGCAGAAACTCCCATCCTTCTTAGGCACTAAAAGAGTAGCAACTTCACGAATATAACCTTTAGATAAAAGTTCTTGTACCTGATTTTTGTAACTCCTTTGCTTCCTCGGGGTTCATTCTATAAGAGGGTCGGTTAGGTAACACCGCACCCAGTTAGAGGTCAATTTGATGTTCAATGCCTCGTAAGGGTGACAACCCTAGAGGTAGCTCTTCTAGAAACACATGTTGATACTCCTCAAGCAAGGTGAAAATCTTCTTAGGAATCTTTCCAATTTCCTCAACTCTTTCGCGGAGGAAGATCATCACAAAGGGAAAACTATTTTTGATAGACTTAGACAATTCCTTTGTAGACATAAGAAAATTTGTTTTAGCCATACCTTCTCTCCTTATATCGTCATCTATAGCAATTTTGTTTGGATCTAGTGGTGCTAGTTTGATGCCTCTCCCTTCAAACTTGAAAGAACATTGATTGGTGTACATAACGTTTTAGTCAAATTGCCATGGTCTTCTCAAAAGTAAGTTGCTAGCACTCATAGGCACCACATTACATAATACCCTATCCTTGTAGCCTCCAATAGAGAATTCACATTGCAATTTCTTGGTCACTTTGAGGTCGTCCTTATCATTCAGCTACCTCAATTTGTAAGGGCTCGGATGTGCCATAGTTTCAAGCCTGAATTTGTCTACAAGATCATGAGAGGCTACATCAGTGCAATCACCTCTATCAGTAATAAGAGAGCATACCTTTCCCTTGATGAGGCATCTACTATGTAAGATATTATCCCTTTGATCTTCACTTCTAGCATGAGAAGTCAATACCCTCCAAATCACCATAAGTAAGGGACCCCCTTGAGCAAAACAGGTATCTACTTCCTTTTCTTGGTCTTTTTCTATCTCTTGTACCGCTTCATCTTCACTTTCTACCTCATTAGTGCCCTCCCTCAGGGTCATTACCCTTTTGTTTGGGCATTGTGAATCAATGCGGCCTAAACCTAGACATTTGAAACAATTGATTTCCCGTGCTCTAGGCCTCTCTTTAACCGCCTTAACTTCTCCATTTGTCTTTTGAGGCCACGACTTGATAGATCTAGATTTATCTTCCACCTTTGCTGGAAGTGTATAAGAATTGTTAGTTTTAGGGGTGTACCGATTGAAAGCACCCTTACCTTTCCTCTTTACTTGCCGCTCCACTTTCATGGCAAGTTGTATGGAATTCTCCATTGAATATATTGGTTGCAACTCCACTATGTATTTAATTTTTTTATTTAAGCCTCTTAGAAACAAGGCTATAATTTGTTCTTTAGGTTCATTCAGATCACATCGACTTGCTTATAGTGGCTCGGAACAAATCTTCTTCTCATAAACATCTTTAAATCTCTCCAAGAGAGAACTTCATCATCACCTTCCCGCTTACTGAGAGCTTTTAAGCTATCCCACCAAAGACTAGCATAACCGTTTGGTTCCAATGAGACTAATCTTATCAACTTTCTCAATCCAATCAAGAAATGTATTCCCATTGCAAGAACCATTAAAGGAAGGAATTATTACTTTAATGTTTCTCATGTCATCATCACGGTTGAAATGCTCATGCACATCATAGTCCACCTCGAAATCATATATAGCTGGACGTTTTGAAGCAAATAAGCCACCTCAGAGTTTTCTCTTTGCAACCGGGGTTGGAAGAACTCTCATAGGGGGTAGATTAGCATCCAACCTTTCAAATAATAGCTCCAGCTTCTTATTAATTTCATCAATTTTTCCTTGAAAACAAGATTCAGCTTCGTCATGGATTGGTGTGGTAGAAGGGTGGTTTTATGAAACAGTTTCTTAGATGTTTTGGTGTAAAGCTCCATTTCGAGTCATCATCACTTATTTGCAAGTGTATCAAGATAACCAAAGTAGAAATGAAAGTGTGGGAAGGAATTTTAAGCTCTGACACCAAATGAAATGAAATTGAAATGGAAAGATGGTTTTGGTGAAGGTTGGCCTATTTTATGAAGGTCGGAATGTGTTCGGGATGAGAAATTTATAGCTGATTTTTGGAGAGTTTCATGGAGGTTAATGATTAAGAAATGGAGGGGAGAACTAAATGGAACTTGCTACTAACCTTTCTTCCTTGCAAGGATGAGGGAAAGCAGCAAGAAAAACTCAACTTGCTCGGAAGTGAGCTGAATTGAAGGTTCTTCTCAGACGGCCACATATAACTCACTGGAGTTCGATCGTAAAGGAGCTTAAGAAATGAATTGCAAAGAAATTCCAATGCACTCTTATTTTCAATATCACAAAGCTCATTACAACCATCCTCAAGTGAGGTATTTATAGCCTCTAAGTAGGCTGAAATTATAGCCTCATTTGGTTGAATGAATTAGCCCAAATTGAGTGACTACATTCAACTTGAAAATAAAAAAAAAAGGAAAACTAAATTCTAGAAATTTGTTAGCAGCTAACAAACATCACATGGAGGAGAATAAACTTCCTCAACATTAAGGAAGAGAGTTGGCTGCTAATCAAAAAGTAGAAACCCATAAAACCCATAAGAAACCCATAAAACCCACAAGCAAGCCATAAAACCCATAAGAAACCCATAAAAACCTATGTCATACCCATGCCATTCAATGTGCACGAAATTAAGCATGTAATGAGCTAGTACTAAAGATAAAATTTGTAAATGGAATAGTATTGCATGGGCCATACAATGCTAGAAACCAGGTGCACTATCTTCTCAGGCTAGAAAACCGGTACACCATCTTCTCGGGTCCATTTCACTTCTTCTCCGTGATCCATCCATGAAATAAGATCTTGAGCTGCTCTTGATAATTAGAAGAAGGCTCCATGAATGATAATCAATTAGATATGATTCATGCAAAATGAACAAACAAATTAGGAAATCCTTTGGCTCGGCTTTGTGTGATGGCACCTTGTGGAAGGAGAACCCGGGCATATCATTAAACCTTGAACACAAAAACCAAACCCTGAAACTTTGAACCTTGGAACCCTAAACCATGAACCGTAGAATCGTAGAACCCTGAAACCATCAACTCTGAACCTTGGAACCCTGAACCTTGAATCCCAGAACACTTGAACCTTGGAACCTTTATCCCTAGAATCTTGAAACCCTCAACTTTGAATCGTAGAACCCTTGAACCTTGGAACCTTTAACCCTAGAATCTTGAAACCCTGAACCTTAAACAATAGAAACTTAGATTTTTTACAACCCTTAACCCTTAACAGTGAACCCCAGAACCATAGGACCCTAGAACCCTTAAACCCTAAACCCTTAACCCTTGATTCATCAACCCTAGAAACCTTGAACCCTAGAACCTCAAACGTTGAACTATGACCCTTGATCTTTTAACATGAAACCATTGAACACTTAATCCTAAACCTTGGACATTGAGCCCTCGGACTGTGAACCTTAGAACCCTAAACTCTGAATCTTGAACCCTAGACCCTGAACTTTGGAATCCTAAACTATAAATCTTGGAAGACTAAACTCTAAACCCTAAAACCATGAACCCTGAACCTTGAACCATGAACCCTGGAACCTAAAACCTTGAACCATAGAACCTGAAAACCTTCAAACTCTTAACCCTAGACCCTCGAACCTTTGAAAACTTAAAACATAAACCTTGAACCCATAACCATAAACCCCAGAACACTAAAACCTTGATTGAGGTTTAGATTTTGGTTCAAGTTCCATAGGTCGGGGTTTTAAGATTTTGGTTCATGATTCTAGGGTTTAGGGTTCTAGGGTTCATGGTTTAGCGTTCTAGAAATCAAGGGTTCCTAGGATCAAGGATTGAGGTTTATAGTTCTAAGGTTCAAGGTTCCAGGGTTCATGGGTTCTAGGGTTCAAGGTTTCAAGGTTAAGGGTTTCAGGTTCCAAGGTTTCAATTATTTATTGTTCAGGGTTCATGGTTCTTGGTTATGGCTTTATGGTTCAAGGTTTGAGGTCCAAGGGTTCGAGGGTTCCGCGGTTCAGGGTTAAGGGTTCCAGGGTTCTTGATTACAAGGTTAAGGATTTTTGGATTCCAGGGTTTTAGGTTTCATGGTTTAGGGTTCTAAGGTTCAACAGTTAGGGGTTATAGGGTTTAAGAGTTCCACAGTTTCAGCACCAAGGATAAGGGTTCTAGGGTTCTGAGTTTAAGTTTCTAGAGTTTAGAGTTTAGGACTTAGGGATCGAGGGTTCCGGGGTCAAGGTTGTTCATTGTTTAGGGTTCATGAGTTTTAGGGTTAGTGCTTCTGGGTTCTTAAGTTCTAGAATTAAGGATTCAGGGTTCTAGGGTTTCAATATTAATGGTTAAGGGTTCAACATTCTAGGATTTTTTGATTTAAGGTTCAAAGTTTAGGGTTCATAGTTCAAGTGTTCTAGGAATTCAGGGTCTAAGGTTCAAGGTTCCAAGGTTTCAAGGTTCTAGAATTGAAGGTTCTTAGTTTGAGGTTTCATAGTTCTAGGTTTTAAGGTTTTAGGGTTTATGATTCAAGGTTTAAGGGTTTATGGTTCAAGCATCCAAGGTGAATTGTTTAGGGTTCTTGGGTTCCAAGAATCGGGTTTCAAGGTCTAGAGTTCAGGATTCTAGGGTTAAGGGTTCATCCTTTTAGGGTTCTAGGGTTCATTGTTAAGGGTTGAAGTTAAGTTCAGGGTTGAAGTGTTCTATTGTTTCAAGCTCTAGGTTTAAAAGTTCCAAGGTTACATAGTTCCCGAACCAAAGTTTCATGGTTCCAGGATTTAGAATTTTGGGTTCCAAGGTTCTAGAATTCAAGGTTTAGTGTTCCAGGGTTTGAGGTTCCAAGGTTACAGGGTTCCAGAATTAAAGGTTCACAGTTCTAGGGTTTAGAATTCTGGGTTCCTAGGTTCCAGGGTTCCAGAGTTAGGGGTAAAAAATTTCTAGGATCTCGAGGTTCAAGGTTTAGGATTTAGGGTTTTAGGGTTAAATTTCAAGGGTTTAAGGGTTCTAGAGTTTAAAAGACCAGGTTTAAGTGTTCTAGGGTTTAGAGTACAGAGTTCTAAGGTTCAGGATTGAAGGTTCCAAGGTTCTAAGGTTTAGGATTCATGGTTTGGCTCAAGATTTAAGGTTCCAAGGTTCCAAAATTTAAGGTTAAGGGTTACAAGATTCAAGTTAAAAATTCTGAGGTTTAGAGTTCCAGAGGTAAGGTCCATTGTTCCAAGGTTTCTTAGTTCCAAGGTTCAAGGTCCATTGTTCTAGGGTTAAGGGATTAGATTTCTAAGGTTCAAGGTTTAGAGTTCTAAGGTTCAAGGTTCCATTGTTCTGAGTTCTTTAGTTCAAAAGGTTTTAGGATTTTAAGTATAGGGTTCAAGGTTCAATGTTGCGTTCAAGGTTTAAACGCTCCAAGGTTCGAAGATCCATGGTTTACGTTTCAGGATTTTAGGTATCTAGTGTTTAGGGTTTAGGGTTCTAGGGTAGGGTTCACAGTTCAAGGGTTCAGAGTTTTGGTGTTGCATTGTTCCACGGTTCTAGGGGTAAGGGTTCAAGGTTCAAGTGTAACACCCTTGCTTTTTGTGTATGGTACAATGATCATGTGATTTAGTTTTGATGGTACGGTAAATTAGAAGTTGTAATCGATGAAGGGAGAAAAAAAAATTGTTATGTGTATGAAGGATTTGAAGGAAAGTTAGAATAAAAAACTCTCAATCATAAGATTAACCTAAATTAATTAGTGATAATTAGAATGGACACCTCCTACTTGAATGGACACCTCATGCATTCCTCCACCTCCACCTGAATTTTATGTGTAAAAATAATATAAATAAAAATGTTATTATTAAAGTTAAATAAATATGATTGGTGAATTTGGGGAGCAGCTTAAGTGGGGTGGAATGAGGAGAAAACACCTCATGCTTTCTCCACCTCCTCCTTAGCTTTTTATGAAGAGGGTTTCCAATCAGCTGGGGAAAGCCACGAAATTCCTCTCCTTCTCTCAAGTTCTCTCTAATTTTGTAGGAGAAAAGTGAAGATTTAAGGATAGTTGAAGTGTGTGAGGGTATTTAGTGCATAAAAGTGAGATTTAGTGCACTATTGAAGCAAGAAAAGAGGAAAACAGGGAAGCCACGAATTTGGAAACTTTGGTGCAATTTTTCTTTCCTTTAAGGTATCAATTCTTACCCTATATTGATATCTAAGTGCTTGGGTTGGTTCAGAATAGTTGTTGGTGCATGAATTTAAAATTATATCAAGATTGCCCAATTTCAGACAAATC
>QAOC01049637.1:0-26068 GCA_003255005.1 Begonia fuchsioides | reverse complement strand
CTACTATCTTAGACATGCATCAATGGAGGCCGTCCGATCTATAAAGTTTGTTGTATTTAAGCTCTCATCCAGCTGGGTCGTTCTTCCTTCGATTTTTCTCTCCCTCGTCGAACTTCCGAAAGGCCCGAAACAGAGGCAGTAGGTCTTCGCATTCGGAGGTGCCAATTCATTTCTTCTCTCCGCTGCATTTGCTGAAAACCGACTGTTAGAGAGACGGGCTTTGATCTATGTGAGTACGCTCTTCTGTCTTTGCCCTAGCGATTGAAGTAAATGGTTGATTCATTATGCTGTTCTTGTTTTAGGGAAAAAGCGATGGAGATAGAGCTCGTCGGGCTTTTCGAAGCTGCGAAAAAGGCGGCGGACGCGGCGGCTTCCTCAGCTGCCGATAACGGAGCTGAGGAAAGTCGATGTCTTGATGCCTTAGAACAGCTTAAGGGCATTCCCGTCACCTACCAAGTTCTCGTCTCCACCCAGGTTTTTCTCCTTTTCGATTTGTTTTTTGAAATGCATTTGGTTATTCATGATGTAATCTATGCTCTGTTTTTTCAAAAAATGAAAATAAAGATTCCTGAACTTTTCCCTGATTTTACATGATTTTTTCTGGTTTTCCTTCATTTGGAGGGTAAATATTCTTCTTGTTATCGAAGTTTCATTCTACTGCCATTTCACTTTCAAATGCATATGGTTATTCAAAAAGTAATTATGCTTCATTTTTCTAAAAAAAATAAAGATTCTAGATAGTTACTCTCTTTTCCATGATTTTACATGGATTATTTCTGGTTTCCTTGATGTGGAGGGTTAATATGCTTCTTGTTGTTGGAGTTGTATTCTACCACCTGCGAAATTTGTTTTTTCTCTCTTCAATTTGTTAATTTATTCTGAGAGAGGGATTGATTGATTGTTTGTTTCTTTGTTGAAGTTGTATTTTTTTCGCTGAAGTAAATTGTTTATATTGTGAGGATATTGTAAGTCTTTATATGATTGTGCAGCGTCGAAGGATATTTTGAGTTTTTATTTGAATTGGTCTTGGATTATCATCAAAGTTTGTGTTTATTATAGCGAATGGCTTTCAGGTTGGCAAGCGACTCCGACACCTCACGAAACATCCTAGGAGCAAAGTCCAGGCATTTGCATCCAACCTGATAGAGATGTGGAAGGATATTGTTATCAAAGAAACCAACAAAAATAAAAATGTTGGCAATCTTGAACGCAAAGATTCATTAACACGGGAATCATCTCTCAGTTCTGAGACTGCCAAGCCGGAGAAACTTCAAAAATCATCCTCCATGAAAGTTGAGAAAGGGATTAAGAATGAAACTGTCCAGGTCGAAAGAGTCCATCACAATGGTATGCAAAGAAAGTTCGAGGATAATGATGTTGTGAAGACAGTGAAAATCGATTCAATTGAGAAGGTTAAAGTTGAGAAGATTAGTAAAGATGATAGGAAACCCTCAGAAGCCAAGAAGCCATTGATGAACAATAGCAATCCTCCAAAACTGACATCCATGGTCAAATCAAACGATTCAATGAGGGACAAAATCAGGGAACTGCTCTACGAGGCCTTTCAAAAGGTTAAAGGTGAGATCGACGAAGATTATGTTGATGATCTTAATGCATGCGATCCCATTAGAGTCTCTGTCTCTGTTGAATCAGTGATGTTCGAAAAGTGGGGTGGTTCTACCGGGGCCCAGAAGGCAAAATACCGATCTGTAATGTTCAATCTCAAGGACCCAAAAAACCCAGATTTTCGTAGAAAAGTTCTTCTCGGACACATACAGCCGGAGAGGCTCGTAAACATGAACACCGCAGAAATGGCCAGCGATGATAGGCAGAGGGAGAACAAAGAGATTCAACAGAAAGCTCTGTTCGATTGTGAACGAGCAGGAGCGCCTAAAGCCACCACCGATCAATTCAAGTGCGGGCGTTGTGGGCAGCGAAAGTGCACCTATTACCAGATGCAGACTCGAAGTGCCGATGAACCTATGACAACGTATGTGACATGTGTGAACTGCAATAATCATTGGAAGTTCTGCTGATAATCTCGTCCGAGAGAGGCGCAAACATTTAGTTAGCTGGAGTTTAAGCTGCCATGATAAGTTATTTGTGCACTTGTTTTATGATATTCATTGGTCTCTAGAGGTAGAGTTTCTTATATTTCTGCCCTATTTGTAGCTGTTTCTAGTTTTTCAAGTGACTAAAGTGAAATTCTAGTGTTTTAGCATATTGTTCTGGCTTAATCGTTTCAAATTTGACATTTATTTACTTCATAATTGTTTGATTTTTGACGTTTATGAATCCCTGGGTATAGATTTCGTATGGGCACGGGTCAGTTTTGGAGCTGAACATTAATTGAATCATTCTGGTTCCAATTTCGTTGGGACAGAACCTAGATTCTCTGTTCTGTTCAGTAGTCGTTAGGGTCATTTATATTTAAATTACTAATGTAGTATAACAAATAAAAAGCCAGACTTTAAAATTAAAAACTGACCCGAGCTTCATTTTTTTAGAAATAACTGAGCAAACCGATCCAATGCCAGGTTCAATTTAAGACTGGCAGGTCGGGTCGGTTTGGTTCTGACCCTAGTTGAGACTCAGATTGTAATCAGTTAGCTGCATAAATGCAAAGATCTATGAACAGCAAGACATTGAACATCGTTTTTGATTTGTCGACTCTGTAACGATGAACTAATTTGCTGTAAGAGTTTGAAAAAAACAATGGTTGAAAGAAGATATCATAAAGCACGCTTCTATGGTCTCCTCTGGGCTGCCATGGCAGCAGCCACTGAAGGTGGCAAGACTCTCACTTGGCTTTTCTTCTTCATCCACTGGCTGCGACACTGTAGCTTTCATTTAAAATCATACTTCAAGGTGTTAAAAGTGGAAAAAATTGAAGATAATTTGTTAAAAAGTATAAAAGAAACTCACTTTGAAGGTTTCATGTCTTCGTATCTAGCCTCTGAAGTTAAAACTTCAGGGCGTAGCCAAGCCATGGCGTTAATCATGCTCTGTTTCCGTAGCTTTCTGAAAGTGTCAAGAAGAGAATCACAGGCATCAAAGGCGCTGTGAAGAATCTCAACTCTCAGCCTAAAAAATGATTGATTTTTGGATGATGGGGACTCCAAAACTGGCCTCAAATGACATGTATTTCAAGCTTACTAAATGAACTAGACCAGAAATACCCTCGTCTGGTCCATCAAACGTCCCTTGAAGAACTCCAAAGCTATGTCTTAAGATGGCAAAACAGGCCAATCACCCAACTTGATTATACTACATGAGCGAAACCTCAAGGAGTATTTGGAGCTCTCGTGAAAATCCAAGTCGTTTAAACAACTAGGAAAGGCTTGACTGGAATCGGAAATGGATAAAACAATTTCGGAAATGTCAAGGTGGTCATCGGAAGCGCTACTGGCTCGATCAACTTCGACGAAGAAGGGCATATCAATGGTGTCAAGCTCGTTCTTGTTGGGAAAAAAAATCGGATAATTTCTATAACCGAAGAAACATGGAGAGTACTCATCAGGATAATTCTCAGGAAACCCCTCTTGGCAATTTCCTAGACAGAATTACTTTTCCAAGTATGTTTCCAGGAAAGGCTGGAGGGTCACAAACAGACCACTTAAATTCCTGTCTCATTAGACAAAACTTACTTACACAGTACAATTACACCACTAACAAGACAATATGAAAAATGGTAGCAACGCGATCTTAAAAATATCAAGAATATTTTATCACACCGTTAAAATATAACGGCCAAGAAACAAGAGAAATATCTATCAAAATAGACACCGAGAATTTTACGTGAAAACCCAAATCGGGAAAAACCACGGGGACCGAGTCCGGAAAGATCTCACTATGAAAAATAGGAATTTACAATATTTTTCTAGAAATCAAATATTTCTAGAAAATATTTACTAAGAGAAATTCAACTCTCTTAAAACTCTCAATGTGCACAAAAGCACCACACCTATTTTTCTATTGCGCTCTTTCTTTTCTCTCACTCTTCTCGAGAAGCCTCTCTCTCTTCTCTTCTTTCTCTCTTCTTCGGATGCTCTCTAGGGATATGTCCTTCACTCCCCGCAAGCCTCTATTTATAGGAGGCTTGGGGGAGCAGCCTACCTCAAATTGAGGTAGGCTGCCGTGAATGGAGACTTTTAAGTCTTCATTCACATTATGTGGATCCCTCACCATTAAGGAGGGACCCTACAAACTCCATCTCCCGACTTATGGTGAAGTTTTCCAATCTTGCTGAGTCTCTACAGAATTCATGTTTGCTTCTCTGCAGAATTTTTGTCATCATGTCTAAGTCATTGTCATCCGTGTGAACTTTCTCAAGGTACACTTGTTTGTTCTCAAGGACATCTCGTATCTAATGATACTTGATGTCTATATGTTTTAACCTCGAATGAAAGCTTGGATTCTTGCTCAAGTGTATAGCACTTTGACTATCACAATACAAGACATATTTATTTTGTCGATGTCCCAATTATGTCAGAAATTTTTGCATCCACAAAATTTCTTTACAAGTCTCTGTAGCCGCAATAAACTCAGTTTCTGTCGTAGATAATGCCAATGATTTTTGCCTCTTAGATTGCCATGATACAACTCCCCCTCCAAATGTAACCAAATACCCTGATGTTGATCTTCTAGAGTCGATATCTCCAGTCATGTCAGCAACAATATAACCTATTAGTAAATGTTCTTTACTTCCAAAACACAAACTGAATCCAGAAGTATCATTAAGATACTTAAGAATCCACTTTACTGCATTCCAATGCTCTTTGCCCGGATTTGATAGAAATTGACTGACTACTCCAACAGAATGTGAAATATCAGGTCTCGTACAAACCATGACATACATTAAGCTACCAACTGTTGAAGCATATGGAATCTTCTGCATTTCTGTCTTTCCTTCTTCAGTAGAAGGACTTTGTTCGGAAGTAAATTTGAAGTGTTTCACAAGTGGAGTGCTAACTGACTGCGCCTTATCCATATAGAATCGGCTGATAACTTTCTTAATATATTTCTCCTGCGATAGCCATAATTTTTCATTCTTTCTATCGCGAGTGATACTTATCCCGAGTATTCTTTTTGCCGATCCTAAATCTTTTATGGCAAAAGACTTTTTAAGTTCTTGCTTTAACTTAACAATATTTTCTCTATCTAGGCCCACAATCAGCATGTCATCGACATAGAGTAGGAGAATAATGAATGTTCCGTCTGTGAACCTTTTCACGAACACACAATGGTCTGATGAAGTTTTCCTATATCCTTGATGAGCCATAAAGGAATCAAACTTCTTGTAGCATTGTCGTGGGGCTTCCTTTAGTCCATACAAACTCTTCTTCAATCTGAAAACCATATGTTCATTTTCTTTGACAATGAACCCTTCTGGTTGTTCTATGTAGATTTCTTCTTCAAGTTCACCATGCAAGAAAGCAGTCTTTACATCGAGTTGTTCGATCTCTAAATTTTGACTTGAGGCCAATCCAAGCACCACTCGTATGGATGACATTTTCACAACAGGTGAAAATATTTCCTCAAAGTCAACATCTTTCTTCTGACCAAAGTCTTTCACGACTAATCGTGCCTTATACTTTGGTTGCGAACTTTTATCTTCAAATTTGAGTCTGTATACACACTTGTTCTTGAGTGTCTTTCGCCCCTTAGGAAGCTCAATCAACTCATAAGTATGGTTTTCATGCAATGATGTCATCTCATCTTGCATCGCATCTATCCAGTTCATTTTCTGATGATGTTCCATAGCCTCCGCATAACACTCAAGTTTGTCACCATCTGTGATCATCACATACTCGTTTCTAAAGTATCTACTCGATGATTGACGATCTTTTGTTGACTGCCTTAACTCTGCAGCTCGCTCCCGAGAAAACTCAATTTCGCTTTGGTCAACATCTTCAACTGCTCGTTCACTAGATTCTCCAGCATCTCCCCCGTCAAAAGTTGATTTTTCCATATCAACTCTTAAAAGATGCTCACTAGTGATTTCAACATCTCTCTTGTCTTCAAATGTTTGATCTTCAAAGAAGACAACATCTCGACTTCTGACAATTTTCTTGTCAGTTGAACTCCAAAGCCTGTATCTGAATGCATCACTCTCGTATGCAAGTAATATGCATTCCTTAGTTTTGTTGTCTAGTTTTGACTTCTAATCTTTTGGAATATGGACGAACAGCTTACATCCAAACATTTTTAGATGCTGATAAGAGACGTCTTTTCCTGTCCATAGTCTGTTTGACACTTCTCCATTCAGAGGTGCTGATGGAGACATATTGATGATAATTACTACAGTCTTCATTGCTTCTCCCCAAAAGGTTTTGAGAAGTTTTGAATGTGATAACATACACCTTATCTTCTCCACGATCGTTCTGTTCATTCTTTCAACAACACCATTTTGTTGAGGAGTCTTTGGAACTGATCTTTCGTGTCTGATCCCGTGCATCTTGCAGTATTCATCAAAGGATCCCATATATTCGCCACCATTGTCTGTGCGGATGCATTTTAACTTCTTTCTAGTTTCCCGCTCAGTTTGAGCATGAAATTGTTTGAAGACGTTAAATACTTCGTCTTTGGTTTTGAGTGTGTAGGCCCAAACCTTTCTTGAGTGATCATCAATAAATGTGACCATGTATAGAGCACCGCCTAATGTTTTTGTTGACATAGAACCACAGACATCTGAATAGATTGCTTCTAACACGTTTGGTTTCCTTGACGCAAAATTCTTTTTGAAAGAAACTCTGTGTTGTTTTCCTGCCAAACAATGAATACAATTTGACAAAGATTCATGTTTGAGATGTGGCAGACATTCTCTCTTGCCAACTAGTAGAAGTCCTTTCTCGCTCATGTGACCAAATCGTCTGTGTCATAACTCTATTGATGAGTTATCTTGGGCAGTATTTACAGCTGCTTCCTTTGCAGTTGCTTGAGTCACATACAAACTAGACTCTTTGATTCTTCTCGCTACTATTAGCAAGCCTTTGCTAAGCTCCCATTTACCATTAGCAAATTTACTCTTGTAACCGGCATCATCAAGAGCACCAACTGATATAAGATTCAGTCGAATATCTGGAACATGTCGGACATCTTTAAGCACCAACTTGCAGCCTGTGTTGGTGCGGATACAAATGTCATATTTTCCAACTATTTTGGAAACCTGATTGTTTTCCATGTTGCAATGCCAAAATCGCCGCTGGTGTAAGATGTAAAATATTTAGATTTTGCCGTAACATGATAAGATGCACCTGAGTCACACACCCAACATGATTCCTGAGTCATGAGATTGACAGCATCTTCACATATAATTACATTTTCATCATCAGAAGCAGTCGCAGTTGTACTCTTCGTCTCTTCTTTAACACCTTTTCTATTTTGTTATTTCTTCAATTTCAAGCAATCTTTTTTCATGTGACCTGTTTTACCACAATGATAACACTTAATCCATTTTTTGCTTTTTGATTTTGCCCTTCCTGACGTGCTGGCTCCAGAAGCCCCACGTTATCTTGATCTTGCTCTTACTATTGATAAGACCTCCACAGAAGCGCGTTCTTTGTTCTTCCGTATGTTTTCTTCGTCTAGAACATCAGTTGCAACATCTTTGAACGTCAAAGTTTTTGCAGTACCGTTGGTCAAATTTATAATAAGGTGATCGTATGAATCTGGCAAACTCTGAAATAAAAGTTCGGCTCTTTCATTTGAGTCGATTTTGTGCTCCATTGTCGTGAGTTGCGAGAACAAAGTGTTTACAATATTGATGTGGTCCGTGATCATTGTCGACTCTGACATCCGAAGAGTATATAATTTTCTTTTTAAGAAAATTTTATTAGAATTTGACTTTGCTTCATATAACTCTGTCAGCGTATCTCATATCTGCTTAGCGGTTGTCAGTTCTGTGATACCTGACAGAATTTCATCTGCAAAAGCAAGATGAAAAATAGCGGTAGCATCCTCGTCAGCTTTGATCCACTTCTCATCTTCAACATTCGTCGGTCTATCACTAAGGCTATAACATAGCCATCTCTTCGTAATAGCGCATTCATCTTTAATTTCCATAGCGAAAAATTATTCTCGTTTAATTTTTCAATTTCAACCTTTCCGGCTCTAATAACGAGACTCTGATACCACTTGTTGGGAAAAAAATCGGATAATTTCTATAACCGAAGAAACGTGGAGAGTACTGATCATGATAATTCCCAAGAAACTGCTCTTGGCAATTTCCTAGACATAATTACTTTTCCAAGTATGTTTCCAGGAAAGGCTGGAGGGTCACAAACAGAACACTTAAGTTTCAGTCTCCTTAGACAGAACTTACTTACACAGTACAATTACACCACTAACCAGACAGTATGAAAAATGGTAGCAACGCGATCCGAAAAATACCAAGAATATTTTCACACACCGTTAAAATATAACGGCCAAAGAAACAAGAGAAATATCTATCAAAATAGACACCGAGAATTTTACTTGGAAACCTAAATCGGAAAAAACTACGGGACCGAGTCCGGAAAGATCTCACTATGAAAAATAGGAATTTACAATATTTTTCTAGAAATCAAATATTTTTAGAAAATATTTACTAAGAGAAATTCAACTCTCTTAAAACTCTTAATGTGCACAAAAGCACCACACCTATTTTTCTATTGTGCTATTTCTTTTCTCTCTCTCTTCTCGAGAAGCCTCTCCTTCTTCTCTTCTTTCTCTATTCTTCGGATGCTCTCTAGGGTTATGTCATTCCGTCCCGGCAAGCCTCTATTTATAGGAGGCTCGGAGAATTTGAGGTAGGCTATGTGGGTCCCTCACCATTAAGGAGGTTCTTTGCTGACTCCTCGGCTTCAAAGTCGCCGTTTTGAAGATGGGGGTTTTCCGGCGATATCCCACCGGAGCGATGGGGCCGGCTTTGTTTCCGTCTACCCATAACTACGATTCAGAAAGCTGATAGCATAAGGTAAATTACTAACCAGGAAACTATGAGGCCAGGCCGCTTGTCCAGAATTACAAACAAGTAACTACTATTTACGAGGCGATAAGAAATAGGGGTGGCAATTGGATCGGTCCGATCCGCGAACTGAACCGAACCAATCAATTGGATCAGTTTTGTTCGGTTTTTTTTTTAAAAGATTGGATAAAAATCGACCCACGGTTTTCTGAATTTTATTGGATTTGATATTGGTTTTTTCCTTACCAAA
This sequence comes from Begonia fuchsioides, assembly GCA_003255005.1. NCBI lineage: Eukaryota > Viridiplantae > Streptophyta > Magnoliopsida > Cucurbitales > Begoniaceae > Begonia > Begonia fuchsioides. The sequence continues at coordinate 16,871 of QAOC01049637.1, read as the reverse complement.
CCAGACCGATCCAATGACCCGGTTTTTGTCTAAAATATTAAATAATGCTTAAGTTGTTCAGATTTCTAAAAGAATCGCCTAGACTTTTTTTGTGTTGATTTCGTAGCATTCTTAATCGCTTTTCGGACCAGAAATTTGATCTTCTCTATTTTGTAGCATTCCTAAACGCTTGTAGTTTTGCTCTATTTTACTCGCAATTTTTGGTTGATGTAGATTGACATATGCTTTCATTTTTTTTGTTGATGTAGTTGGCATTTGCTTTCATTTTTTTTCGTTGTAGGTTGATTGGTTTCATTTTTTTGGTTGATGTAGGTTGGCATTTGCTCACTTTCATTTTTTTTAATTATTATTTATTTTTTTATAATAGGTTTTGTGTTTTTTTCAATATATATTGGTTAACCGAATCCAACCTGTAACCGAACAAAAATTTTGGATCGGATATCGGTCGGATTTGATAACCAATCGGATCTCGAATGGATACGAAAAAAAATAACCAAACCCGCTGGATCTGTTATTTATGAGGTAAAAACTCAAACCGAACCCGCGGGTTCCACCCCTAATAAGAAAGAGACGACCAATAATTTGATATTGTCGTTTAAGTACATAAAAAACACAACAAATTCTAGGATCGAAAATATTCTACACCTTTAAAAAAATTCTCAAACAACATCTGGCCACCAGGCTGCAGGCTCGAATAGAAGCCGATTAAAGCTTGGTTTTCCATTGATTACAACTGTGAACGCCGATTTCTTCGTCGGATTTCAGACCTCAGTTCCTCTTCCGAGTTCTTGTTCCAAACTGCCTTGATCGACTAATAAGTCGGCTGATTGACGAATAGCCCATGAGTTTATGTAGCGGCAAGCCTGATGCCGGAATTTCGCTTGTTCTTGGCGACATTGTTGAGCCAAGATCTTCTTTTGTCTGCTCAGAATTATGGTATAAAGGATTGTTGGAAAAGTTTCTAGCAGTCGATTCGATTGAACCAGAAGAAGGTCCTCCTTCGGTAGAATAGCTTTTGCCAAAAGGAAGACCGTAGTCATCCGAATACGAGGCAGGATCAGCAGCTGCATAAGACGGTGAAGCTCGATTCGGCTTGTAATATTCGTCGCTCTCGCGCGGCGGAGGGTTCATGCCGGGAATCATATGATTTTTGGTCTGAAGAAAGAACTCGAGAACCTCGGAACAAGCACCACATCTTAGCTTATGATGTCTCCTTTTGAAGAGAAGAAAATTTGCTGGAATCTGAAGTGGTTTCAAGCAATTATGGCAAGTTATGAAAGGGGCTCCTCCAGCTATTGGCCTGAAGTGTCTCTTAGCCGTACGACATCTCTCTCTGGAGAACTCATCTACATCCTGGTTTTTACTCCTTTGATTGTAAAAGATTGGTTCTTGCTGTGTTGATGCATACTGAGAGGACAGACAACTTTGTTGAATCGAAGAACAGTGACTGTAAGAACTCTCATTGTGTTGGAATCTTGACAAACCCGGATGTAACGGCATTGATCGGTGCATTCCGTGCTGACGAGAATCCAAGTACGAGGTCCGATCAACCTGTGATCCACTGCTCAATGCCTCTCCTGAGAATGGTATTTGCGAAAAATTATGTTGTCGAGGTTGGTATCCGACATGGGGGTATCTTCCAAGATTCTCGGAGTGATACGAGTCGTGTCGGATTTCCTCTCGGGAAGTCTTCCATGTCGATGGGCCGGAACCAAATCGACTTCCATTCCTATCGAATTTACTGGATAGGTTAAGCTGCTTCTGCATTTGATTGACCAATCTCAACAAATACATCTTCTCATCTTCTGGATCAAAAAATCTCTCACCATAGTCGTCGTTCAAATCTGGATATGCAGGGTTGATATTTCCATTGCCAGTTTGGGAGCTCTTGTAGCGATTTAAAAAATCATCATGATCTTGCTTACCACATTTCATATCATATCGATTATTAGCAGACAAATTCAACCGGTAACTCCTCTGTTTCAGCTCCGTCTCCGATTCTGTAACTCCAGCTGTCATGTTTCTCACGAAAAGATTGTTTTCGACTGCCCTTTCTTCCTCGTGGTCATCAATTGAGGCCATGTGAATGTTTCGAGACGAATGTCGATAATGGTCAGATATATCATCGAGTTTTTCATCATCGGAAAATATGCTGCCATCATCAGCTAGAAAGTTTCTAGCTGAATAAAGGGGCGAATCAGAAAGCAATTCATCCACTTCAGAAGCGTTATGTTCTAATTCAGTGTCTTCAATATCATATTGCTCCGGTGGCTCTGGAGATGAACAGGGATGTATTTGAGAAGAAATACATTCTTCGTTTACTTGGACTAGTCGTAAATTCTCATCATTTAATTCTTCTTCTGCAACATCCCCTTCTAAGATTGCTGGACCATTCTCAGACTGAACAGACTCAATTTCATTCTTGAGATTACAGTGATCATCGGATTCTGTTCGCTCCATCTCATTGTTTATTGGCTTCAGATGGTCTTGATTATCCGATTCAATTTGCTCTGTATCATTGTTTAGGCACGGAAGGCTTTCACAGGAGGAAGGGAAGGAGGCGTCAATGCTTGTAGTGCTAAGATCCTTATCATCAGAAACATGAACGGAATCATTTTCTTGAAGACAGCCATTGCTCTGCACCCCCGACGCAAAGTTGCTGATGTCAGTGTTTCGGCTCTTCGCTGCATCCAATTTAGGTTAACGGTCTCAATCAGCTCGTGAAAGATACCAGACAATATCTAAATATAGTCGTCAACGATTCGGCAAAAAAGAGAGGGCTATTATAAAGAAAATTGGGAATTATGAGATTCTAGGTTACCTTGAAGAACAGCGTCGCATACACCACACTTATAGACAGTGAACTCCGGTAGCTCCGGAAGAAGATGATGGCATCTAGGGCATCTTACGATTCTAATTTCAGCAGTTACCCCGGTAGCCATGGCTTAGAGAAGGTCGATTCCACAGAACAATTCTCTGCTTCTTTGAGCTACTGCAAGTGAGATTAGACAGAAACGAAGTTTATGCAACGAAGAAGCAACAGCGGAGAGCGTATTTCAATAATCTGAAAACAAAGAAGACATCGTACCTCCGAATTTCAAATCTGAACAAAGAACAGCTGAAACTGAAATGAGAAATTATAGAGCGAAAGACGAGGCTAAAAGCTAAAACTGGAAGGAAAACTGGTCTTACGCTGAGATTGGAGCGGAGAACACGACTGTGGAAAGTCGTTATAGCATTCTTCCGACGCCTTGAATTCAGAAAAACGACTAGAAAGAGAGAAGCGTGGGAAAGACATGCATGGATGAATGCATTCCATACATACATACATACGATAAGGTGAGAGAAGACGGACGCGTGGCAAATTACAGTTGGACAGATTGGCAATTAAGGTTGCAGGTCATGAGCATAATAGTAATTTCCACAGATTATTAATTTTAATGTTAAATAAAAATAAATGATAATAAGAGGTAGGAGGGGTCTTTCTCTATTGACCACAAATTTTACTGGCGATCTTATTGGCTGGTTCGGCCACCTCACCCCAGAGAATTGAAAGTCAACAGCCGTTGGAGCAGAAACCTATTCCCATCGTTGACTAAATTGAAAACAAGCATGCCAGCTGTCTATTGCCACGTGTGTCTTCCTTAAAGAGATATGATTTAGGAAAATGGTGTCTCGGTGTGGGGCCCCATATTTAATGGCCGGCGACTGAGGAGGTGATTGTCATTTCCTTTTTCAGGATGACGTGGACATGATGAACGCCGCTTACAATTTGATGACTGTACTAACCCACGGTTCAAGCCATGACTGAACCAGGCGGTCTAGCATTGTGGGGGTGAACCGGTTCTCTGGCTTAGAGCTTCGGCTTATCAGTTGGTGTTGGGTCTTGTAAAAGACCCAATTATCTTATTTAAATTTATGTAATTATTTAAATTTGAGTAACAATTTATAAGTTTTTAACTATGTTTTGTACTGTCTATCGTAAATTACGTAGCAAAATAAGATCACCCAATAATTAATGAAAATATTCAAAAATTATGATTATGCCATAATCATTTTTATTTACACATTAGTTACTTATTTTACAGAGATTGTGATTAGGGCTGGGCAACCCGAACCGAACCTTAAGGTCAGGACAAAACTATAAGGTCCGGGCCGGATACGGATAAGTTAACAGGTAAAAATATAAATTTCTGGTTCGGGTAAATAGGTAGGGAGTCCAGGTACCGGGTATTGTAGAAATACCTGATACTATTGTTTAATACCCATAACCCAGCCCAGCCCTCCAACAATCAATTTTATGATTTTTTCAATGACATTTTATTTTTTTTTATCAAAACCCAAAAATACTCAGATCGTACCCAGAATACCCGGATCCGGGTAAGCAACATTTCGGAAAAGTTTAAATTTTGGATAGACCCAAAAATACTCAGATCCTACCTGGAATACCTGGATCCGGGTATTTTTCCATTTTTTTGGGTAAATCTGAGTTTCGAGTACAGCTTCATACCCGATACCCGAACGGACCGGGTATCTTTTTTAAAATACCTGGCCCGTTAACTGTTAGATATAAATAGAATTTGAAGTGTTAACAGAAAATATCTTTTTAGTCTTGAGGACCTATTTGATATTTAACCTAAATCATACCAAGTTAACAAGGACAAAAGTGATAGCATAGGTTCTGCAAATTTATAGAATGAAAACATTGATAAATGGGTGAGGCCAGGAGCAGAACAGATGAAAAACATCAGAAGTGTCTAGAAAGTTACCCCTTATGCAGCTGCTAGAGCACGGTGCTTGTTTCCGCCAAATGCTCGGCACAGTTCGTGGTACTCGTTCCTATAGTACTCAAGCGAGAAGCAGAGCTGCCTTATAGCCTCCCGTTTTTCTTCGGCCCTCTCCAAGATCACGGCATTATGTTTGCTCTCTTTCTCCTCGAGCTCATCCACTCTCGACCTTAATTCATCGACGAGTCTTTGCAGACTTTCAGATCCCGAAAGCAGCCCGAAATTTTCCATTCGCAGTTGATGTAGCCGTTTGTCCATTTCAATCATTTGATTATCTTTCGAGGACGTTTCTGCTGCTAGAGTTTCGAGTTTTGAATCAACCGAATTCTTTTCGACGATCAAGTTGTCATTGCTCAGTTTAATTCTGTCGAGATCCTTGTGCAAAGTTTCGGTTTTTTCTGTTCTTTCGTGGAGCTCTTTTGTGATTTGATCTATCACACATTGCATTGCGGATTCTTGAGCAAAATGAAAGTTCTTCATTTCCATTTTTTCATCTTCAAACCGTCTCATAATACCAGATAGAATCTTCTTGTTTTCGGACGAGTTTTGATCCACCGTTTTGCGCATCAATTCCTTAAACTCCCTGATCTCACGATCGTGTTCCGAGGCCAGATTCTCAAGATCATCCTTGAGCTTTACGATCTCCTCTCCCGAACCCTTCAGCCTTTCTTGAGTCTCTTTCAATTCTTTCTCCAATCTCTCAATCTTGAAATCAGAGTCCACATTCTTAGTTTCCAATTCATTAATGTGATTCTGCAGTTCCAACACTTTGTTTTTCTCCACTTCAAGTTCAGCCTCCTTCTCTTGCATACATCTTTCAGCTGATTCAAGTTTGGCCTGCAAATCGTGGGTTTTGGTCTTTTCAATTGATAAATCTTTCTCAGCTCTAACTATGTGATCGAGCAACGAATTATAATTCCTCCCATCTTCTATCTGATTGTTCATTTGAACTGTCTCCTTGTCATTACAAACTTCCGAGGCGATTTCAACCACTTCGGGCTTGAATTCCCTGCCACTATTGTTAATACGAGGCTTATAGCTGTTGATAGACTTGACGGATTCCGACTCTGAGTCAGAAAATGAAGAAAATTCTGCACCTTCATCCAAAGATAGAAGCGAAGTACCGCCGGAGCTCAAACTCGCAACAAATCCTTCATTATTAACACCTGGGGAGTTCTGACTCTTATCAGAACTCGACAACGGAGAGCTGGTGTGAGAGTTGTATTCGAAGTTATCAGATTCCAGCATTTGACCGTCTACAGATAAAGCACCCCCGAGTTTTCCGGTCAGTTCTTGGTAATGTTCAGATAATGATTGATACATTCCGTGTAGTTCTTGATAATTAGGAATTTCCTTGTGCTCATGGAAATCACTGTCTTCCTCAATCAGCTTGGGAATTCGCATCATACTCTGATCCATTTCTGTAAGAAGATAAAATTTTTCATCATTATTGAAGAAGCAAAGTTATGGATTGGGGTCGTTTAGTTCAAGTAATTCTCAAGCTAGTTTAGACTACACTGGTAGATTTTCGATAATTAGTTCGGACATGAAACAAAGAACAGATACTCTTTGAAATAAACTTCACGAGATATTCGATTAAATCTCTAGGCACTTTACTGTAAACAAACAGATTTCCTCATCGTGATCAGCTAAAACTTGGTAACAAAGGTAAATTCATTGTTAGATGAAGTTCAGCCAAGTAAATCTACTCCGGTCAAATGATTAGATCTGCGGCGGAAATACGGCTGAACCGACAAGTTTTAACGGCAGTCCAAAATCAAGCTTGAACTGACCCAGATCGTGGTGACAACATCTACCGGTTCTTAGACTAAATTTCCAGATGAAAATCTATCATTTACACCCATTTGAGATATCGCTCATCAATCATCGTTGAAATAAGAGAAGAGATTGCAAGAAGAAGAGAGAAAACACAGATCTAAGATGTTTAAAAAAATTAACGGTAGAAGAAAAGCTGAACTTACAGGCAGAACTCAGAAGTAGATCCGACGACAAAGGAGAAACGTCTTCGAAAATCAACACAGAGAGGAAGAGAGAGTGAGTAAGAGAAAGAGAGAGATGAAGTTGGAAGTGGAGCCAAGTAGAGAGAGAAACAAAGCAAACCAGATTCGTTTATTAAGACGGGCATTGAAAAGAAAAAGTTCTCTCCTTTTCGATCTTTTGAATCTTGTCGGCTTCGACTCTCTCTCCTCTCTCCCGCCTCTGCTCTTTCAAAATCTTCTTTTCACGATTTTTACAGTGAATTTTCCAGTTTTACGAAGACTTTCTTTACAGTGAATTTTCCAGTTTTACGAAGACTTTCGAGGCTCAAAAGCTATCTAAACAGTAAACAGTGATTCAAAACGCGCTAGAAAAATCGAAACTTTCTGATTTTAAAATCGAAACTTTCTGATTTTAAAATCGAACCGGTCAAACAGCTACCCATTTGCTCTTTGAATCACTGTTTTTTCTAGCGCAGGGTTTAAAATCAGAAAGCTCGAAACTTTCTCATTTTTTTAGTCTAACCCTTTGTTACGAAGGAGCAAAGAGCAAATGGGTAGCTGTTTTTTGACCGGTTCCTTTCGTAATTATCTAAACAGAGGTAACATGGCTGATACCCTTCCATGCGACCATGCCGGAGATGGGTGGCTTTTGGCTATAAGGTAAAAAGATAGTCTAATAGTGGATTTATCTTTGAGTAAAAACAAATTTTGGAGTTGAGTTTTTAGAAAATATGCTAAATCAAGCCTGAGTTTTCGAAAAATAAAATTTGGGCTCGTCGGACACATGCCTCATTCGTCTGATCATTACCACATTTGTCTGATCCGTGCCTCACTCAGATGCATCATTCGTCTGAGCGAGGCAAATTATGCGTCTGATAGTCCGAAAAAACTATAAATTCACCTTTCTTTCTCATGAAAAATCACACATTCGAAAAACAGTTCTATATCTGCTATAATGGCTAGTAGCTCGAGCAACTTGTGGTTAGAAGTGACGAATAACGAGTAGATGAAGCAGAAGAAAGTGAAACAAATATAGATTGAGTTTACGAACCTAATACATATGTTTCTCATTTGCAACATTTTGACGGTGGATATGATGTAGATGTTTAATCTTCCTCAGATGAGGCAAATATGATGACTTTGACTACTCCACCTGAATCTAACGAGGAAGATACAACCAAAATTTTGAGCTTGCCAGCGGCGGCCGAAAGCGAGTTTTATCTCAGTAAAAGGTACTCATCTGTTAAATATTTGAAAAATGAAATAACGAAGAATGCATTATCAAATGGATGTGAGATCACTTTCAAAAGAAGCGATCCAAAGAGACTAATAGCAATATGTGTAGAGGGATGTCCATGGCGCCTCCATGCTTCAAATATGCATGGGAAAGAAACAATCCAAATTAAAACTTTCGTTGATAGTTATACTTGCGCTCGAGTATTGGAAAATCGACTTGCATCGGCAAAATGGGTGGCGGCCACATATCTTGACAGATTCATGAGTCAGCCTATGTGGGAAATCTCATCTATAATGGAGACGGTACGTAAATATCACAATGTTATCATAACTTCAGGTATTGCAATTAACAGTCGCATAGAAGCGCGATATTTGAATGAAGGATTTGGCGAAGAACAATTTCAATTTCTTCGACAATATGGAGATGAGCTCCTGAGGTCCAACCCTGGTAGCAGAATCGGCATCCAAGCCAAATTATTGTACGGTACAGGTGAAGGAGTTGTCTGTCAGTTTTAACGAATATATGTATGTCTGTTTGCATGCATGAGGGCAATTGTCGAATTCGCCAAACCAGTCTTATGTTTGGATGGTTGTCACTTGAAAGGTGCGTGTCCCGACTATCTTCTAACGGCTATCGGTATTGACTCTGACAATGAACTCTATCCTATTGCATATGCAGTAGTGGAGTCGGAGTGCAGAGATTCATGAAGTTGTTTTCTCGAACAGCTAAGACAAAATGTTAACAGTTCAAACGGATTTGGGTGGACTGTAATATCAGACAAACAGAAAGGACTTGTCAATGCAGTTCAAGAGAAGCTTGGTGATGCAGAACATAGATTTTGTCTCAAACATCTATATGCCAATTTCCAGAAAAGCTTCCGTGGAGAAGTATACAAACAGTTTTTATGGAACGCTTCACATGCCTCGACCGAACCCGAGTTTGAATGCCATATGACACGGTTGCACCGTCATAACCCGTTGGCTGCTGAATATTTAAGAGTCATTCCGAAAGAAACATGGGCAGCACATGCATTCTCGTCAATATGGGAAATGAGACTTGCAACTGTTATAGATGAGAACTGACAGAGATTTTGTGTGTCCATGCTATCTCCGCTATGCAGTGGATACAAGCGCCAATCGATCAATACGTACACCAATATTATTATCGGGAGACATACCTAAAGATGTATTCATTCTACATTGCACTGATTGTTGAACGTGAGATGTGGCGTCAATGAGACCCAACGTAGCAGCACTTCCATAAGTCGAAGAACCGACACCGTGCAATGTGGTATGTGCGGTATGAGTGAGCATAATAAGAAATCATGTCCCGAAAGAGTCTCCACCTCAGACGCTCGACGATCTGCCGCTGAGGAAAACATGTTCATGGGCTTCAACGTAGGCACACAAGAGTCACAAAATAATCCACGAGAATCAGTGTCGGAACCCGTCCAAAATTTAGAACCTCATAGTAGGTGGCCAGCCTGACCGAGATGGATAAGTTGATAATATTATAAATGTATTATAATGTTGACGAAAAAACATGTTCATTAGAAATCAAAACATACAATAATAATATAATAAAAAAAGTACAATAACAATGAAAAGCAACAAAAAATCGCCACAATCTGGTGGGGGCTGTGGAGGATCCTGGTAACTGGGAGAAACTCGAAACACTTGGTTGTATCCAGCGTGCGCCGCATCTCGTCTACTGTGTGCTCAATCATGTCTATCCTCTGCATCTGCTCGACATGGTAACTGTCAATCTGCTGCATCTGCATGATATGAAACAACTACATCTGATCCATCATAAAAGTCAACGTTGGCTCATGGTACGAGGGCTGCGACATCTGACTAACGGAAGGGTCGGAAGGTCCTGACATCTGACTCATCGAAGGTGCAGAAGGTCATGACATCACACCAAAAGACGGCCCTGCCATGACAACATAGAGAGAAGTGGGCATCTGAGTAAAATCCAGCGGATCATCATGAGAGGGAAGATCAGCGTCTGAATCAAAGTGCATCCGGGCGGTTGTTGTGTCTCTCCTGTCGACCCACGTATCCCCCAACTCTATCAAACTCATCCTCCCAAGTTGACGACGATCGAAAGCATCTTGGGCCCGGGGCGCCCACATCACCTCACCACAAGAAATTGCTCCACATAGTATGGATATGAGTTTTGTAATCAAAACTCCATATGGAAGGTTTTTCTTAACCCCCTTATGAATCTCACCCATATGACGCAAAATTAAATATCTCGGGTTAAACCGGGTTCCAATATAAAGACAATACATAATATATAAGTTCATATGAGTTACCAGCTCGCGATGTCCGTCCTTAAGAAGAATCGTGTGAGATATCATGTTCTGAATCACCCGAGCTACCACGTTGAGCTAGTTCGCTTTTGGCTTCATCAAAGAATCTGTTCGACTACCCGACGCCCGAATATGTTTAAAAATGATAATCTGGCCGCCTGTACAATACAAGGTGGGGCCTGAGTGAAGTTGTAATACATCTCGCATTGCCTATTCTCAAACTCATCTGAATAATCGATAATTCGGTTGATGTGCTCCGGTGTAATCACCACATCTTGCCCAAACATAAATGTCCTTCAAATATCGCTGCCCGCATATACCACGAGGTTCGCGTAAAACAACCACATTAATCGCACCGCTGATGGGCCTGATAACTCAAAATACCGACCAACCTGATGTCAGCAGCCATCTTCCGAATCCTCAAGCCTTCAAATGCTGCGAATACGACTGATCTGGGAGGTATGACCGACATACCGAAAAGACTTTGTTAAACATCTTCTCGTTTGCAATGAAACAAAATTTGCCACGACGTGCTTCTACCGATAACAACGAATCAGGAACCCGAGGACGGTCTCCAACGTCTGAGAGTTGTGACGATCTCTCATCATCGTCGCGATGCTATCCAACAATTCTAATGCGTTTTCCACGATCAAAATTCATTTTTGCAAAAAAATAAAAATTTTGACAGAATTTCAATACGATTTCAGAAAGGTAAAAAATAAGAAAAATAGTGCGAATTTATAGTTTTTGGGCCTATCGGACACATAACATGCCTCACTCGGACACATTACTCGGACGAAAGAATGCGTCCGAGTGAGGCATGTTCGGACGAATGATGCAAGAATTTATGCGTCCGACGAGTCTAAATTTTGTTTTCTGAAAACTCATGTCCAATTTAACTTATTTTTCGAAAATTGAAGCCCAAAATTTATTTTTACCGTTTATCTTAAAAACCTTTAGTGAATGGAACTGACCTCTTACCGTTGGCTTCCCTTTTAGATACCTGCAATGTCCACTACTATGATTGGGCATGTGAAAAACTAGTACTTTTGTTGATTTGAGGGGGATTAAACTTGATTAATTATCCATGCACACTCTATAATTAATTGTGTTTTTTAATTAATAATTTAAACTTTTAATTGTATCAAATAATTTTTTAAAGTATTTTTTTTCAACGACTACTTTAAATTTATAATGTGTCTGGTAACAACTCCAAGTTTAGACAAATATCTACCGACACATTATTTAGAAACTTAAGTTATTTAAGTTTTTTTATAAATTAATTCTAATTTTTTTGAATTATTATGTGTTGTTGATAATGATAATCGGAAAAGAAAAAATATAATAAAAAAATCAAAATAAAATTATATAAAGATGCATAATAGTAAAGATTTAATGTTATAGTGTATGTCGATAAAAGTTCGAAAGTTAAAAGTATGAATCAAAATATACTTATACTTTGAAGTATTGATTGATAGAATAAAACGTTTAAGATATTATTTAAAAAATATTAATATTTTAAAACGTCGATGGATATAATTAAAAGTTAAAAATCATATGACATTGAGTTTTATGAAATTTATTCTAAAAACAAAAGAGAAAAATAAAGATCCAATGTATTGCATCGTTATGATCAAATAATTGGAGATCGGAGATAACGTCTAAGAGTGCGGAGTCTGCAACAACAATGGAGTTTCTGAAATCCAATAGGATAAAGATGAAGAAGAGTTGACTAAGTACCTGCGGGGGCCGGCATTTCGCATCGTCTAGCAAAGCTGATATCACTGAAAAGGACTGATTTTCCAACAATGGGGAAAAAGATGCCAGCTGCTCCCATCACTTTCTCACCAACTTTTAACGCCCAGCAATCTGCAGCTAAACAGGCTAATCACGTCACTAGCCTGATTAATTACACGACAAATCTTTGTTTTATACGTGGAATATATTGCTTGAAGAAACATTCATGCAATGGAGGTGGACCAAGTCCGATTGTCATGCTGAACTGTGAAACATATATAGTTGAAGGTTAGCAGAAGCTTGAAGAAGATAACAATGGCGAAAGAAGCAGAGAAGCCACATTTCGTGCTAGTACATGGAATTGGAGGAGGAGGGTGGTGCTGGTATAAACTCAGATGCTTAATGGAGAACTCGGGATATAAAATTACCTGCGTTGACCTCAAAAGCGCAGGAATTGATCAATCTGATGCGAATTCAATTGTTTTGTTCGAAGATTACAACAAGCCTCTCCTTGATTTCATGCTTGCTCTGTCGCACGATGAACAGGTCTTCCAATCTTGCTAAATTCAAAGAATTCCACCGACGAGTGGTTAGAGTTTCCTTAGGATTTCCGAATTTTTATCGCAGGTGGTCTTGGTTGGGCACAGCGCCGGAGGATTGAGTGTGACTCAGGTGTCTCACCGATTTGCTGACAAAGTCCGGTTGGCGGTGTACGTCGGAGCGACTATGTTGAAATCTGGATTTATGACTGAAGAAGACGTAAAAAATGTAAGTCTGCTGTCTGATATTTAATGAACATCGGAGGTCCGCCGTGTGCGGCGTAAGGATTTGAATGATCTCTATTATGTACAGGGAGTACCTGATTTGTCTGAATTTGGCGATGTCTACGAATTCGGGTTCGGAATGGGACCAGAGAAACCTCCGACGTCAGCCATGGTGAAGAAAGAATTCCAGCGCAAGATCATATACCAGAAGAGCCCCCAAGAAGTAATTCCCCTCTCTTTTCCATACCTCCATTTTTCGAAACGTTTAACGTTGTTCTCGACAGGATTCTACTCTGGCAAGCATGTTGCTGAGACCGGGGCCGATCCTGGCTTTACAGTCGGCGAGATTTCACGGCGAGCAAGACAGAGATAGCAAGGTTCCGCGCGTTTACATCAAGACACTGGAAGATCGAGTGGTGAAGCCAGAACAGCAGGCGGCGATGATTAAGAAATGGCCGCCGTTGGCGGTGTATGATTTGGATTCCGACCATAGCCCTTTCTTCTCCGCCCCATTTTCGCTCTTCAACATCCTCGTAAAAGCTGTATCTGATTTAGGATCCCGGTAGCAGCACATGCTCGTTAATTTTTAATTTCATAATTTGGTGTTTCTAGACCTTTTTCTGGATCGTCTTCTTCGTCGAGTTCGTCGGTCTGGCTGGTTTTGCTCAAATTTTGAACCGGCTTAGTACGGTTTTGATTTTTTAAAATAAGATTTGGAGTTTGTCCGGCCGTTCTCTCTTCGGTTGATAATTTAATTAAAATTAAAAAAATTAATTTTAAATTTTTTTTACTTTATTAAAATTTAAAAACATATNAAATATTTGAAATTAAAGGCTAAAAAATCATTATTTTGAATATTTAACATTAGTGTGTATTAATAATACTATAGCATTTGAGATTTCAATTTAAAAAAATGTTTATGGTTTGATATCAATTAATAATTAAAATTTTAATGTCATAGAAAAAAATAATCATAATTGTGTGAATTAATGAAATTAAAATTAAAAAAAGAACAATCTATGGGATATCCATCTATAATTAAACAAAAATAAACTATAAAGGATGAACATTCATTACACACTAAATCACTAATAGCATCGGATATGTCAAATTTTAAAACTCGTCAATTTAAATATCAAGTTTTACCATAATTTTAACTAACATCATATCGTCACTAGAGGTGAACATAGTCTGAGCTAGTTTTGGGGTGAAGCAGAACTAAAACTGTGAAATACGATCAAGTTTTGAATTGTTCGATTTGGTTCTATATTTTTTTAAAAAATAAAATATATATTTTATTATTTTGAGGCCGATTTTGAATAATTGGATTGAGTTTAGAACCAATTTTAAGTTTATATTAGATTTTATTTATTCTTAGGTCGGGTTTAATCCGATTTTGAGTCATTTTTTAACTCACGACCCAGTTATTGACTTCAAGGTTTTTGAAAATTGGATTCAATAATCGGTTCAAAAATGACGGTTCAAGTTCTGGTCTAATTATGTACATCCTTAGTCTTCACGATTGATTGTCAATTTAGTTGACATATTTGTTCAGTTAATATTGATAGATTTTTTTCAAAAATTAAATAAAATAATAAAATTTTATTTCAAACTCTTTTATTTATCAACATGTCATCAAAATTAACTAAATTAACGAGAATTATTAATCAAAATATTAGACATATTAAAATTAAAAATATATAAATTATTTATTGAAATTGTAATAAAGTTTGAACGAATTTTAAAATTATGAAATATTTGAAGTTTGAAATATTGGTCGCATTAGGGTAGTGAATCATGGGCCCGAGATTACAGGCAGAGTTGCAGACAGGGGCGAGACAAAACGCCACCTCTACCCTTCAATGGCGTCAAAGAATCTCTACTTTTTCTTCCTTTCCAATCCAAAGCAGAATGCAAAAGGCGAAGCTTTTCTTCAAACCCAACTTTCCATGGCGGAGACAGATTCTCCCTGAACCACCGCACCGTTGAGTCGCTTCCTTCGCTTCCTCTCCGCCAAAGCTTCCATGGCGAAAGTCTGGATCGAAGTCTGCCTCGTCTCTGCAAGAGGGCTTCGCCATTCTTCATTGCTGATCAAGCCTCAGTGGTACGCCGTTGCTTGGATCGATCCTTGTAACAAATATTGCACAAAACTTGATGCTTCTGCAAATGGAAATCCGGTTTGGAGAACGAAGTTTGCTTCATCGGTTGAAAAATCGAACTCAAGCTTCGACGATCTCGCTTTGAACGTTGAAGTTTACAGTAGAGAGCCGGTGTTCTTAACAGAGACGTTGAGAGGTACTGCAACGATCGGACTTAAGGAGTTCATCGCTAAACATGATAAGAGTTCGGAGAATTCCGGCGCCGGCGCCGGGGAAGTAGGGAGCTACCAGTTACGAAAGAGGAATTCGAGCAAGCCTCGAGGATTTATCGATCTCTCAGTTCATATTGCAGGGGAAAGGGCTGAGCCTTATTCGTATTCGCTGACTGATCGGAGCGACACCGTCGCCTTGTCCTCCGACGATGGGTCTATTCCCATCCAAGCCCTTCGACCACAGCCGTTTCAAGAAGCACAATTGCCGGCAAACGTTTTCAAGCCTAGCAACCGACCTCCGGCGACTCATTCATCCATGCTTTCACCGCCGCCAACCATCTTTCCAAGAAGAGACAACTTGCAGAGCATTTCTTCAATCAATAAGCAGCCATCTAGACCTGATCTTGGGTTGGGAGTCGGCGCCGGAGCTCTGGCAGCTGGTGCCTTTATCTTCGGCGACGACTTCATGGCCGGATTTGCAGCTCCGGTGGGAAACGCTAGCATCTCCAGATCAACTGAATACTGATCCATCCTTCGGAACACCACTTTCTACAGATTACCCTGTTAGATCGCTACTTTCGACCCAAAAAAAGCTATGTAAAACGATATCAATGAACACCCTTTGAAGTTTGAACTCATCAATGCCAAATAATTGTCAAATTCAACTGTTTCTCAAAGTATAACATGCAGACATCATAAAAACAAAAAACACAATTCAATCCCGAAGAACATTTTATTACATGAATCCGAGCATTACTATTTATCCTCTCCAGTTGTCCTTCAGCCGCCTTATTTCCTGAAGAGTTGCAACAGGAGACTTGCCTCCAACTTTCCCCTGTAAAGAACAAAACTTTCAATATCAGAAAGTTATTTGATGAAATCTCTCTCTCTCTCTTAAATTGCACGGTCCAAAGATGCACACACCTGAAGCTCGGGTAGATCGACCCGCATGAACGGGTTCGTCTCCAACTCCTCTCCGATAGTGGATGGTACAGTCGGAAGGCCAGCTTGCCTTTGATTCCGAGCCCATTGTAACTTTTGCTGTATCTTTGCATTGTCTGGCTCAATGGTTAGCGCAAACTGCAAGTTCTTCTCTGTATACTACAGAAAGACGACAAGAAATAGTTTCAAAGATCGAAACACAAAACCGAGCTATAAATACTATAATTAATAGATAAGAACCCTGGAATTTCATAATTTGGGTTAGATTGCAGTATGAACAAACACATAGGATATCTAAATCCCATTTGTAGATATATTGGCTATTGCTCAATGATCTGTCAGCAACAGAAGCATAATTTACACCCAAACCAGAGAACTCTTAACTGCATAATCATTAACCGCAGGTAAGAGTTCAAACCTCGAGTAATCCCGAGTTTTATCTCCGAAGTACGGACTCTAAAGATCCACACAGAAGATCAGGTATATATTTACCTCATGCCCACAATAAACTCGGGTAGGTATCGGCAAAGAACCCAGAGTTTGACATAGTGATTGATACATCTGATCTGCTGTTCCTTCGAAAAACTTTCCACAACCAGCAATGAACTGTAAAACAAACAAAAGAAAACACCGTTTTAGTTACGCTGCTAGAACTCGAGGAAGCCAACAATAGGTCATTTCATGGTTAGTGATGCGTACGAGACAGAATTTGGTTCCTCACCGTCCAAATTTCACCACCAATTTGATTTCTCACCAGTGAAAACTAGCACATGGTATTT